>JAULAV010002448.1:0-24998 GCA_030789695.1 Scilla litardierei
TGGACTTTTCCGCCCGATCCCGAGTTTCTAGCGGGGTTACACCTTCCTTTCCTTCCCTCAGACGCACGCAGACCACCTTCCCCTGTCGCCCACTTAGGCGAGCAGGATATTCCTACGTCCCGGGGAGATATCGGGGCTGGCCCGAGTCACACCACCCGTGCTCCTGGCCCCATCACTTCTGAGCATCTTTTTGCGGCCATCTCTAGCATTGTGTCCAGTGCCGGCATGACCACTACCGCCGGCACTACTTCCACATCACTTGCCGGTACCACTTTCGCTTCACGTCAGTCCACTTCCTTTGGTCGCCGCCAGGTCTCTGCCTGTCTTGCTCTCGAGAGGGAGGTTGCAGCCCTCCGTGATCTTGCCACGTCCTCGGCCCCCTCGGCCCCATCACCGTCCTCCTTTCTCACTCACCCACGCTTCCTCGCACTTGAGAGGAACATGGCCGCCATCCTTCACCTTCTCACTCACCACCACCACCCACACCACCACCCTCACCACCACCTTCACCACCTCGAAGATCCTCACCTCCCCCGTCACATTCTACTCCACATCCCTCCCCACCACCTTCACCACCTCGACGATCGTCACCTCCCCCGTCACATTCTACCCCACACCACCTCCTCCCTCCTCCACCATCACTCCATATACGCGCCGCAAGAAACTGCAGGTGCACTCCAGATCACTCCCACCGCCATCCACTACCGTCTCCATCATTTCTTCTCTCCTCATTTCTATCCCTTCTACCACCGCTTTGATCGCCGTTCTTCCTCCACCACCCACCTCCTCCGACACTACCCCCATCATCCACATTCCCCCTGCACCTATTCCTCCACCTCTTTCCCCACTTCTCCGCACACCACCCGTCTCTCCTGACCACACTTCCACACCCTCATCCGAGGAGGGCGAGGTCTCGCCTTCTCCTGATTTTTGATTTCACTTTGTTTTTTGACCTCCCCTTGCATATCTCTGCACTTTCACGATCATATCTCATTGCTAGCATTGTCATGTCTAGCTTGGGGGAAGTCTATTTTGATGTGTTGTCGTGTTTTGTTTTCTTTGTGTCTGTGCTTGTTTCATTTGTCGTGTCGTATCATTTTCTTTCTTTCTTTTTCTATTTTTATGTCGCGTGGTTTGATTTTGATTTTTCTTTATTTTCAGTTTCGTATATGTGTTTTCCATGTTTTTCATTTCTTTTTGTGTCAGTGCGTACCCCCCCCCCCCATTTTCATTGCCCTCCCATACTTACTCTTATTGCATTGGGGGCAATGCAAGCTTCAGCTTGGGGGAGTCGCACTTTGTGCGTCATTTGAGTCTTTCTTTTTCGTATTTGAGTCGTTTTTCTCCATCTCTTTCTTTTTCTTTCTCTTTTCTTCTTTTTATCTCTTTCTCCTAGAGATGAACCTTATGATGAATTACCACAAAATCACACATACCTAGCATGGCATCGATAATCACACTCACTAGCCCTAGGATATCGAGTCCTCTTGCATTTCATGCATCGTGGGTCCACATAGCTTTTTGTCAGTCGTGCGTCGTGCCTAGCTGTGTGGTGTGCTTCTACTTTGTGATCTTACTTTATATACATGTCCAGGAATGACCCCTAGATTATCATGCTTCGATTTGAATATGCGGTATTTGTTTCTCCTGTTTGCTTCTGCATGCTTTATATATATCGTGTACTTCATTTCGCATGTGTCGGGATTCCACAATTAAGGACTAGGATAACCCATTTAGCCCATGCTCTAATTAGCGAGAATAGTTTCCTTTGCCCAAGTGTTTAGATTCCGATTTCTTATTTGTTTTACTTGGTGCAAATCCCCTCGTCGTGTACCGTTCTCCCACTTGGGAGAGTACACATGTGGACAGCCAAAAACCCAAAAATCAAAAAAAAAAGAGAAAAGAAAAGAAAAACCCAAAAAGAAGAGAAAAGAAAAGAAAGAAAAATTGTATAGCCAAATATCCAAAAAAATTTACAAATACCCAAAACCCAAAAAGATTCCCGTATGAATATTTTCCTACATGCCGAGAATAAAGGGAAGGCGAGAATTTGCACCGAGTGATCTACTTCGCATCATCTCAACCCCCATCGTTTTCGAAAACACTTGGCTTAGGAACTTCTTAGCTATTATCTAGGCTACAGTGTGGTGATTTCCTTAACCCTAGTTGTAGAGTCCCTGACGCATGATATGTTTCGATTCTCTCTCTATTCTCATGCATGCTTGAACTACATATATTCACCGCTTGATTCGAATCAAATCGATATTTGGGTCATTTCTTGGATTTGTGTATATCGAACTTTATCGCACATCGTAGATAGTGACACGGACTGCTAGCGCACGACCACACTCACTCACGCTTCACCGTGTGGGCCCACGGCACTTGTCTGGTCTCGTATTCCTTGGTTTAGTGATGTGATTTGGCGTTTGCTTGCTTGGTGTGTCGTTTTTGATTTTGTTGGCCCTGACGAGTGATCTAGGATATAGAGTTTTCTTTTGCTCTATTTCTCTATATTTTCCCTCTCCGAGCTCCTACTCTCACTTGTCTTCCTCGAGGACGAGGAAGAGTTCAGCTTGGGGGATTTTGACGCGCGTTTATATTTCATATATTTACGCATGTTTTCTTCAGTGTTTTTTCGTTATTTACCACCGTCTTGTATTCGTTTTCTCGCGTTTTCTTGTTTTCTTTCACTTTTCCGTGTTTTCCATATTTTGCAGGAGTTTACTGGCATAGGGGACATAAAACGACGATATCATGAGTCCCCGGAGCAACGGGAGGAGTCACGCGTGATCTAGGGGGTCAAACGACGATGATATCATCTTTCAGCCCCTCACCCGATCGGTTGGTCATCTTCAACCGATCATGTGATGCACGCGTTCACCACCCGGACATAACTTGGAGCTCACAAGAAGTCACCCGGTCAGTTCGTAGGCCGGTTCAAAAGCCCAAAGTCTCTGGATTTTTATTGTGATTGCCAACCGATCGGGTGGCCTTCACCCGATCGGTTCATCTGTAGCCGAATCTCCAGAGCCAAGACACGGTCAGCTCAACCGGCCTCCTCACCCGACGGCACCAAGATCCAACCGGTCACATTCATATGTCAACCGACCGGGTGAAGATGACCTGGTGAAGTCCCGCATTGCGCTGTAAATGAGTGAAGCAGATCACCCGATCGGTTGACTTGTCAACCGATCGGGTGATATCATTTTCTATATATAGAACCCCTAGGTTTTCCAGAAATGAAGAGTTGGTTATTTTTACTGTTTTCTTCATTTTGTGACGGCTGTAATTTCCCAGGTTTTGTAAGTTTTCAGTTCTTTGTCAAACTTTAGTATTATCTTAATTGCTTTACTACCATTGCATTTCTATCGTCTGATTATGATTTTTACGGTCGATTTCTCTTTAGATCGCTTTTTACTAAATATGTGTGAGTAGTTCCCAAATCTGGGATTTTGGCAGAAACCCCTTCGTGGGCTCTTCCTGATGCATCCATAGGTCTAGGAAATTGATAGGGATTAGGAATCTAACGGTTACGCGGGGTGTTTTATTGTCATCGGTGGGAAAAAGACCGCCTTTGACCGTTGGGCCAAGTGGGAATAAACTTGGCGGTTGACTCCCTAGCCATAGCTAACGCCCTTAGCGTAGACGCAGAATCTTAAAGCGCGGGAGCGGCATGATGAGACGTTGGGAGTTATCGTTGTGAGCTTAGTGCTCCCGGAGTCGGTCAGTGTTAATGGACACGGGTGTACCCACTGACCGAACCTGGGAAGTCCGGCGTATCATCCTAGGCATCGACCGGAATATCGGGCCCATGTGACGCTGGTACCACTCTTAGAGGCAACGTCTCACCATTAGACCCTAATTCCGATCAGTATCCTACCCGTAGGCCGTATAAGCGAGAATCGCACGATAGGGTGGAAACCAAAGTCCCGGGTTTTTCCTTTATATTGTCTATACCCTGCATTCCATTTACAGTGACAACCCATCATTCGATCCGGGCTAGCTCGCCCATGGGGGGAATTAGATTCTCTTTGACACAAGCACATCCACGCCTCCCTGAGTTCGACCCCAAAGCCACACTACAACACTGTGCGCTTGCGGTTACAAATATTTAAATCTTATGCCCCCAATCGTATTATTGCACACATCTAGCACGCATAAGCATGGGACGTCACGTATCCCCCCCATTTTCATTGCCCTCCAGTATTTATTTCTATTGCATTGAGGGCAATGCAAGTTTCAGCTTGGGGGAGTCGCACTTCGTGTGTCTTTTGTGTCTTTTTCTTCGTTTTTGAGTCGTTTTCATCGTGTTTTTCTTTTTTCTTTTCTTCTTTTTATTCTCTTTCTCCTAGAGATGACCCCATATGATGAATTGCCACAAAATCACACACACACCTAGCTTGACTTCGATATTCACATTCACTAACCCTAGGAAGACGAGTCCTCTTGCATTTCAGGCATCGTGGTCCACTTAGCTTTTATGTGAGTCGTGTGTCGTGACTAGCTTATAGTGTGCTTCTACTTTGTGATTTTGATTTATATACCTGTCCAGGAATGACCCCTAGATTATCATGCTTCGATTTGAATATGCGGTATTTTCTTCTCTTATCTGCTTCTGTATGCATGAATATATATATATATATATATATATATATATATATATATGTATATATATATATATATATATATATATATATATATATGTATATATATATATATATATATATATATATATATATATGTATATATATATATATATATATATATATATATATATATATATGGTATGCTTCATTTTGTTGGATCCTGCCAAAACAGAGTTAGGATCGATAAATGAAGTTGAGACTTACGCTTGCGTACGCGGCACGGTAGTCTACGAACTTCGCGTTCGGATTCGCCACGACGGATCGAGTCTACTCACGAACGGAGTAAGGCTACTAAATCCACAATCTAAATCTCTACTTTTAGATTAAGAACTTGGATAAAGGGAGAGGAAGGATTTCTGCAGAGCTTCGCTAGAATGAAGATGCATGCATGAATGCCATGCAAAGTGTAAGAAAATGGCTAACCCTTGGGTCTTATTTATAGCCCCCAAGGTAGTTATTTTAGGATAACTTGTTCCTTTGGAACAATTTAACTAAGGTGTACCATCGTACATGGCATATTATAAGCTTAAGTTGTACCATATGCATGGTACAATATAAGCTTAAGATATTACCCCTTTATTAGCCATATGTCGCATGCACTTATGCACATATAATGCGACTTTCCCATCAATCTAGAGATCCTCTCCGCAAGGGAACATATTCCCTTTGCGTACGACTTCGTGTACGCGACGTTCGAGGTCCGTATTCCCTCGTACATCCCCTACAAGGGTGTACTAACGTCTTCCATATCCAACACATTTCGCATGTGTCAGGATTCCACAATTAGGAGTAGGATAACCCATTTAGCCTATGCTCTGATTAGCGAAAAAATCTCATTTGCCCAAGTGTTTAGAATCCGATTTCTTTTTTATTTACTTGGTGCAAATCCCCTCGTCATGTACCGTTCTCCCACTTGGGAGAGTACACACATGTATATACCCCAAAAATCCAAAAATCCAAAAAAAAGAGAAAAGAAAAACCCAAAAAAGGAAAAAGAGAAAAAAGAAAAAGAAAAAATATATGAATAGCCAAAAATCCAAAATATATATGTAAACATATATCCAAAACCCAAAAAAATGTGTGAATATTTTCCTACCCACCGAGAATAAAGGGAAGACGAGAATTTGCACCGAGTGTTCTACTCCACATCATCTCAACCTCCATCGTTTTCGAAAACACTTGGAATAGGGACTTTCTAGCTATTATCTAGGTGATAGTGCGGTGATTTCCTAGTTCCTAGCTGTGGAGTCCTTAACACATGATACGTTTCGATTCTTACTCTTCTCATGCATACTTGAGCTATATATTCACTGCTTATTTCAAATCGAATCGATATTTGGGTCTTTTCTTGGATTTGTATATATGGAGCTTACTGCACAATGTAGATAATGACACCGTCTGCTAGCACACGACCACACTCACTCACGCTTCACCACGTGGACCCACGACACTTGTCTGGACTCGTATTCCTTGGTTTAGTGTTGTGATTTGTCGTCTGCTTGCTTGGTTTGGCATTTTTGATTTTGTTGGCCCTGACGGACGATTTAGGATTTAGATTTCTCTTTTTCTCTCTTTCTCTCTATTTTCCCCCTCTGAGCTCCTACTCTCACTCGTCTTCCTCGAGGACGAGGAATGGTTCAGCTTGGGAGATTTTGACGTGTGTGTATATTTTATATATTCACGCACGCCTTCTTTTGGGTTTTTCCATTATTTTCCACCGTCCAGTATCCATTTTCTCGTGTTTTCTAGTTTTCTTTCACTTCTCCTTTTTTTTGTTTACAGGAGATTGCCTACGTAGGGGACATATAACGAAGATATCATAAGTCCCCGGAGCAACGGGAGGAGTCACGCGCGATACAGGGGGTCAAACAAATGACCAAGATTGCCACTTTTCAGCCCCCCACCCGATCGGTTAGACACAGCCAACCGATCGGTGATGCACGCGTATCCGACCCGGATAGAAGCTGAAGCAATGTGGCACCAATCGACCGGTTCAACGACCGGTTCATCCCAACAGTCTTCTCAGGAATTTGGAGCTGAATTCCAACCGATCGGGTGATATTCACCCGATCAGTTCATCTGTAGCCGATTCCTCCAAGAGACGACCTGGAGAGCTCACCCGACGTCCCGCTGACCGTGCCAAGTCGACTGAATTTTCTATCTTTTGGGTGATATTTCCAACCGATCGGTTGATTGTTCAACCGATCGGTTCACCCGATGATCGCAAGATCCAAATGACGAGCCACTTGTGCTAACCGACCGTGTCACGTGAGCAGGTGAAGTTTCCGAAGACCGCAGCCGAAGAACGTAGCAGCTCACCCAATCGGTTGATACTTCAACCGATCGGGTGAAATCATTTTCAATATATAACTGCCCTAGGTTTTCAGAAATGAGAGCTGTGTATTTTTCTGTCTTTTTTCTCTATTGTGACGGCTGGAATTTTATGGTTATCTGTAAGTGTTCTGATCTTTATGAAACTTTGATATTATCTTAATAGCCTTGCTACTACTTCATTTCAATTATCTGATTAGGATTTTAACGATCTATTTTCATTTAGATTACTTTTTAGCTAAAATGTGTGAGTAGTTCCCAAATCTGGGATTTTGGTGGAAACCTCTTCGTGGGTTCTCCCTAATGCGTTCGTAGGACTAGGAAATCGATAGGGATTAGGAATCTATTGGTTACGTGAGTGTTTTATTGTCATCGGCGGGAAAAAGACCGCCTTTGACCGTTGGGCCAAGGGGGAATAAACTTGGAGGTTGACTCCCTAGCCATAGCTTACGCCCTTAGCATAGACATCAAATCCTAGCGCGTGGGAACGACAGGATGAGATGTTGGGAGTTATCATTGCGAGCTTAGTGCTCCCGGATTCGGTCAGTGTTAATGGACATTAGAATACCCACTGACCGAACCCGGGTAGTCCGGCTTATCATCCTGGGCACTGACCGGAATATCGGGCCAATGGGACGCTGGTATCACTCTTAGAGGCAACGTTTCACCATTAAACCCTAATTCCGATCGTTGTCCTATCCATCGGTCGTAGTAGTAAGAACACATGATAGGGTGGAAACCGAAGTCCTGGGTTTCCCTTTATATTATTTATCCTTCGTATTCATTTTGTGACAAACCATCTTTCGATTCAGGCTAGCTCACCCATAGGGTGAATCGGGTCCCTTCTGACACAAGCACAACCACGCCTCCCTGCGTTCGACCCCCAAGCCACACTATAACTCCGTGCGCTTGTGGTATAAATATTTTAATCTGGTATCCCCGATCCCATTGCACACTTGCATGATCACAAACCATGGGGACGTCAATACCATTGAGGAGACAACATTTTGGGACGAGGATATCTTCATGCAGATAGATCCAATGTCTTGCCCACCTGCAATTGAGCTTCTACAGCCACCTCTACCGTCCACTGAGGCTGAACATCCACCTGAGGAGCATTCATCAGAGCTTACTGCTCCCACTCACGGAGATATATTAACCCATTCCATTTCTGAATCATGTATTCCATTTGATATTTATTTTGATTTAGATATTTTTGACACGTCGTACCTTTTGCAGCACACATACGATTATGGACCAGAGGTATGCTTGGACGTATCACAGCTTGACGAACTTGTTGAGGAGGTCCACATGTATGATCCAGAGTTCCCTGAGCAGCTAAGAGAGGACACCAGTATGATAGATGTCACAGCACAAGAGGATATTGAATTATTTCCAGGGAAGTATCGTCTACCACTATTTATTTCATATATTTCTATAGACGATCCTTTTTGGAATACTTTTATTATGAGGTAAAAATATTTGCAGCGACCTGATGCATCCTATTCTCTGTAGGGTACAGGTGGAGTGCTTGCAGGAATGCTAGAGGATGCATTGCTGGAGTTCGTTGGTGTTCGTAGAGGTACGCATCTGGCGGAGCCATGGAAATTGCGGTTGGCACAATTACCTGCAGAGCTGAATACTCTGTATCCACCGTTTGAATCAGGTGATACGATCCAATAGTGTAGCAATAGTGTAAAATTTTATGCTTTCAATAATCTCAAATCCCCTCGACATCGAGAAGACCGTATAGTTGTTTTCTTTCCAAGTAGATTGAATAATAGATAGATAAATAAATTCACCCCAATGTTGGCAGCAATGATCATTTACACCCAAACCATTTATATGCATTTGATGGCCATCTTCTTAACATTTATAAATGTCTCGCACATTTGCTCACCACCCATCGAGCACTTCTTTCATGATAAGCTTACTTTCTTATTCATTTGACTTGATCACGCTTAGCAAAATCGTGATTTTATTGATCAAGTCAATGAATAGGATTGTTAGGTTTAGCTTGGGGGAAGGCGCTCTCATGCATCATTGCATGTGCAAGTAGTTGCATTAGGATTTCAAGTCATTCATGTCATCATTTTCCATTCACCCCCCTCATATTTATGGTTGTCTCTCATAATTATATTTTATGATCACATTGAGGAAAATGTGTAGTTTAAGCATGGTGGACTGCATTTCCAAGCCATTTAGTTACAGTAATTGCATTTTTACTTTATTTTTAGGATTTTTCAAATTTTTGCATCATATTTTTCAATTTTTCATCTTATTTTCCTTTTATGAGCGTGTTCATGCATCATAGTGTGTGCCTGTTTTTTTCTTTATTTTATTTTCTCTTTTTAGACTAGAAATGATTTTCCCATGATTGCACTTTGTTGCTATGCACACTCTGCTGAGATTTTCTTTACACACTCACATAGATTTTTCTAGAGTCTTATATGCTTCAAATTTATATTTATATGATGGATTTTATCTTGAAATCTTAGTTGACTGATATAGAGTTATTTTCTTGAGTAGATTGTCTTTTCAATATAATTTTTCATAGCTGAGTTCATTTTTCCACAATATATATTCTTGAAACAGTCAAAAATATTGCATGAATTAATTATGAAAATGAATGAATTATTTGCATGATTTGTATGACAACTAAGTATGATTCATGAATGAATGTGATTCATAAGAAATAGGATAACCCATAAAACTTTAGTATTGATGATTAGAAACTCTGATGCTGAGCCCATGTCTAGATTTTATGCTTTTTCCTTTTCTTTTATATATAGCCAAATAAATGGTCAAAGACCATCTTTGCATTCCATTGCGTTTACGTGAGTTTGCAAAAATCCCAAAAATACAAAAATAAAAAAACTTCGTAAATAAAAGGTCCTTGGGTTTCCTTGTAATCTGATGCCTTAAGATCGCCGGATCTGGGATGCATAGACTGCTCCTTGCACTCCATTGCGTTTACACAAGTTTGCAAGACAAAAAGCCAAAAATAGCCAAAAATATAAAAAACAAAAGTTCCATATCTTTATCTCCATTTCTATTTAGAATAAAGACATGGGCAGAGTTCAAGTTTTTCTTGGATTCGTGAAAAGGTCTAGTGTGGTGATCTCCTAACTTCAATCGAATTCATTATCTCATTTCATGAACAACAAATTTATATCTTGCATGCTTGGTATTTGATGATGATACTTTTACGCTGGATAGAGAATCCGTTGTGGAGTTAGAATTTAAATTCTATGGATTGAGTATATTGTATGGTAGGCTATGATAGGATTTTTTCTCCAATTTCATGTTGGTGTTGAGTCCTCTATACTTTATTGAAAATCCATGATATATGCATGATGCTAGACAAGAATGCTATGTGTGGATGTGTATGCTTGTTTATCGCTCAGTTGATTTTGTGTGCTACCTGAGATGAGGAAATGATCTTGTGAATTCTCTTCTTTGGTTTCTTTTATTTTAATATTTTTGTTCACCCGGTGAACTACTTATTTGTCATCCTCGAGGACGAGTAAGAGTTAAGCTTGGGGGATTTTGTTATGCATGTATTTTACACATTTATTCTTATACATTCATATCATGTTTCACAACCAAATCCCAATTTTACACGTTTTTCGATGAATATTTGGAACTATTTCACTTTCGGAGCATTTATATTGATTTCGGGGAATTTGGAGCGAATTGAAGCGATAGAGTGCAATCTAGAGATGAAGCAATGATTGATGATGCAAGACAAGGAAGAATACCCTTGGATATGAGTTGCGAGCACCAAAAGACAAAGAAGAAAGATCTATGAAAGTTGGAGCAAAGAAGAAGAAGAAACAAACCCAAAACACATGAAACGCCAAAGATTTACACACTACATCCGCCTTGTTTTGATTTTTTTCTATCATTCCAGAGGACATATTGACCTGGTGATATTTTTCAATCATAGAAGACTTCATGATGGTTCCAGCGCCCCAAGAACACAAAAAAGAGAGGTCACATGAATTTTCTAGAATTTCTGTAAAATTAGGTAGCAGTGCTGGAATTTGCGTATCAGTTTCACCCGACCGAGTGACACTTTCACTCGACCGAGTGAGATCCCACTTAGTCGAGTGACCAAAAATAACAGAATGCTGATTTTTACAGTTTGTAACGGTCGCTTTCCGACCTTACGAATTTTCTACGTGCACGTGCTTTAGCATACACGTATTTTATTTGGCTATTTCTGGACTCTGAAATGTGCGATGTGATATGCCGTTGTGATCGTTTGGGAGTGTAGAATTTTATAGTAATTTTTGGGAACGTCATTTCACGGCTCGTTTTCTCGCAAAACGACTTGGAATGATATGGGTGTTTTAGTCATTTGTCTCAAAAGACCGTTTCCAATTTTACGTAAATTTTTGGTAAGCATTACGCACGATCAGGCTCCGTAGATCTGTGTGTCTAGTCTCCACGATCGCCCCTGTATTTTCGGATTCTTTTTCTGACGCCCGGATTGAGAGATATCGCTCGGAGAAGTCTCGACCGTTGATTAGCCCAACCAGTTCAAATTCGAATTTGATAGCCAAATCTAGCTATATCTCTAATTAATCTCATGATATCTTTCCTAAACTATTTTTCTATTTGTCCCCTAGACTTATCCCAGATTACACACCCTCTATCACTCTCTCTCCCCCACACTTAACCTATATCCTATATACATATATCAAATCTATTATTATTTTAAACCCCAAACCCTAGGTTTCTTTCACGTGAACAAGTTTGGGTTGTGAAAAGCATTTCGCAGCCGCCGCATTTCAAAACTCCAAGCCAGATATCCCCTGCTCCCTCGTGTCTTCATCCTTTCCGATCGCACATCAACCCCTCCGACCGTCGCGCCGACCGCCTCACCGCGCCCGCGGCCGCTCGCGACGCTTGAACACCTCCCCGACCGGTGGCTCTTCTCCCGAATATCGCCGCAGACCGCCCCGATCAACGACAGCAGCCGCAGCACCGCCCGCTCGCTGCACAGCCTCGTTCAACTGCCGGCAGCCGCTGCAGACCCCCGACCGCGACCCCAGTCACCGGTGCTGCCCAGACTTCACCGCGACGCCGCCCAGACCCCCGTTCCGTCGTCCTCCTCGTGCAAGCAGCGGCAGAAGTGGGAAGATCTGCCACTGCTGTGAGATTCCGATCGTCGCGGCCTCCCTCGTCGCTTCCCCATCGCCGCAGCAGCCCCCGCTGCTGATTCCGGCGCCGCTCGGCCTAACACCGCCGCCCCATCATCTTAACAGCCGCGGCCGTGCTGTTTTCCGCCATCGCCGACATATTTTCCCGACGCCGCGTGTCGCCGGCGATCCCCCGGAGGCCCCCTAGCACGGCCATTCCTCGCTGGCTATTTTTCGAGAACAGCAAGTAGCAGCAGCCCCTTAGACTAGCGTTTCAACGGACTTTCATCGCCGTTACGCGCCGTTGTTCACTGTTTTGCCGTCGGACTGATCGTTCTCACTGCCACACTTCGTCCGCTGCCCAGACGAGTTTCGCTACGCTACCCGTAGCCGAGACGCCGTAGACGACGTAGATCTTCTACCGTTCAGACGCTACGCTCATCCCACATCGAACAACGGAGAGGTTGGTTCCCCCGAACTCGTAGCACAACCCACACCTTAGAGAAAATCAAAACCTAATTACAACTGGACAACAATAACTAAATTTACTTTTCCTCACCAGTAAAACGTTGCTCTCACTGTAGAAATCGACCATCAGACAACTTTTCTGTGCATATAGGGTAGTGGTCGATTTAGGCTGAACAAAACACCAAAATGTGACGCTGGCGAATACGATAGCCCCGATAACCTAGAAACAAACCCTAATAGGACTTGATGAAAATCGCGACCTGACACCGTCGCCGTGACCTGTTACAGACGAACTATTGCGGACGCGACGCCTGGACGAGACGCCCCAGACGGACGACACGCTCGCCACCGCAGGCAAGTGTACACACTTGCGCTTTTGGCCGTGCCTTGGTCTTAAACTGCTAGAACTATTAGATTGTGAACAAATAGAACCAGACATGAAATGATAGCGTCCGGGATGCCCTGACGACCTAGACTTGACGACGAAGTTTAGGCGTAACAACAACCACTTTTGACACTGTAGGGTTATCTTGTATGTGCGTGCGTGTGGACCCCCAGAAGAAATATACCTGTCATGTCACGTCGTGTCTTGTCTTGCACAGCCTGCGGGCAATAGGGCACTTTCTGAGTGATCCCTTGTACGGATACACAGCCTGCGGGTAATAGGGCACTCTCTGAGTGTTCCCTTGTACGGATACACAGCCTGCGGGCAATAGGGCACTCTCGGAGTGATCCCTTGTACTGATACACAGCCTGTGGGCAATAGGGCACTCTCCGAGTGATCCCTTGTATTGATACACAGCCTGCGGGCAATAGGGCACTCTCCGAGTTATCCCTTGTACGGACTTGTCTTGAGCACTCGGGTTGGGGTAGGGTTGAGCGTGCGCACGGCGAGAGGGTCTGATCCCCCTCGAACCGTAAGGCGTGAACCCTTCGAGTCACACGTGTCTTGTCTTGTCGTGTCCTGTCCTGTCTTGCTGGTCTTGTCACGTCTTGTCACGACCCCCTTTAGGTTAGTCCCGTTGTCTGTAGCACACGCTACGACTACTACTTGCTACGCTTTACTTTCCTACTGCGTTACTTCTTTTTATTACACTGTTATAACCCCAGCATTCTAATCAACCAGTAAACTGATGTTTAATAGTTCGGTACACTTGCTGTAGAGTCTGACCTGTTTTGTAGACTTTACCTGACGTACAGTTCCCTTCTTTTGGTGCTGTCCGTCAGGTGTGGAGCCAGAGTACGTCGATGAGGCAGAGCCACCCGAGGACGTAGAGCCGGAGGACGTCGATCCTGAGTACGTGCCTGAGGAGGACCAGAGTTAGAGATCTTCGTGTTGCCGATTCAGAGGTTTCACCGTAGTTTTATTGGGTGCGTAGCACCGTTTGCTTTCTGTCTAGGTTAGCTGCTTGCACCCGTAGTTTACTTTCTTGTCGTTGTTGTCGACTCCGGATTTTGTTAGACTCATCAGTACTCTGGATTGATATATTTGGAATAAGATGAATGTTTTCTATTTCAGTAATTTTATTGTTCTGTACTAACATCCAGGGACCTGTTCCTTCGTCTTGGAGTACCACACAGACGCTTATTGGGTCCGGGTTTCTCGCCCCGGCCTAAGCGGGCCTTAGTCACGCTTCGCCTCCGTTGTTTTGGGAAGCGGGTCGTGACATGTTTTAGTGGTGGCCCATGCAGGTACCAATTCTTTCTGCAAGTACGGAACAATAGGAGTATTAACATTCGTTTTATTGTTATCCCGTAATTGTACGAGTCTAATCTGTGCCTTTCTTGTCAATAGGATGGCAGGACGACATGTCACCCGATCCGGGAACTCAAGCGATGGAGTTTCGGATGACCAGGGCAGAGAGTTTAGCCAGTTTCTGGGCGTAATGAAAGAGATGCTGGACGTGCATCACCAGTTGGTTCAGTAGTCCCACCGTGCTGCCCATGCTCCTCCAGTAGCACCGCCACCGCCACCGGATGCCCCTCGAGCTGCTCCGGGAGTGAAGCAGTTCAATGAGCTTCAGCCGAAGATGTTTTCTGGGAAGGAAGGACCGTTGGCTGCTGATGAGTGGATTCTGAGTACTGAGGAGAAGCTGATTGCTGCAAATATTCCAGATGATACCCAGGTTGAGATAGCGAAGATGTAGCTGACCGAGAATGCTAGGAACTAGTGGCGCATTGATGAGAGGCGCCTGCAGAAGCCATTGGAGTGGAGGACCTTCCGCTCGATGATCAAGGAGAAGTACTTCACCAAAGCTGCTAGGAGGTAGCTGTTGAGCAGATTTGTGGACCTGAAGCAGGGGGATATGACCGTTGACGAGTATGAGGCGGAGTTCATGATGCTGAGTCGGTTTTCCCCACATATGGTGAGGAAGGAGGAGAAACGAGCAGATCGTTTTCGTCAGGGACTGCGTCCGAAGATTCAGGCTTCGATGTCTTCGGCAGATTTCACGACCATGGGAGCGGTGCTGAATGCCGCGAGGAACCATGAGACCATATCGCGCCTACCTGACCCTCAACCTGATAGAGGGAAGCGTCCCATAGAGCAGTACCGACCACCTGCTAGGCCAGCGATGAGGCCACTTCAGACAGTGCCTTTCAAGAGGCCAGGAGCACATATGCAGATTCAGAATAAGGGACCATGCCACTTCTGCGGCAAGCCAGGACATGTTTAGACAAATTGTAGGAGGAAGCTGGGATTGTGCTTGGTTTGTGGTGATCAAGGGCGGAGCTACGCTTGGGCTCACTTGGGCTACAGCCCGGGTAAGTTTTTGAGTATAAAGGTTTTTATATGTAATACTCTACAATCAGAACATAGCTCAATTGGGAGAGAGAGCAGGGAACTGGGGTTAAGGTCCCTTGTTCGAATCTTGTTGCGGACAGGATTAATTTTGCTTTTTCTTGCCTCTTATTTTTTGCATATTGAAACCCAAATAACCATGGTGTCTAAATATACAAAGGGTTTTGACAATTCTTCAGCCAATGTTTACTATTCGGATAAATGAAAGTATATACAGTGTTAAACTAGAATCGGAAAAAATGTAATGATACTTAATCTAAATGGCATCTTACCTTGTGTAATTTTATATTTTTGTGTAATAAGCTTGTTTTCTTTTTGTTGGAATTCTACTTCGAAAATTAAGAAATAAAATAAAGAAAGAGGCTATTTGTGATAAAATAAATATAGAACGTCGCTTGCCTTCATGTTGGCACTCAACAATAATAGTCTATTTGGCACATTTCCACTATCTCTGGCTAACATAACCAAAGCCCATCGTTATAAATCCCTAAATGGAGACTAAGATGAAGAGTAGCAGTTGCGGCGTGATTGAGCACTCAACAAAGCTTCAAGAAAATCACTATCGTTTGCAGCCATTGTGTTCGTCTACTGGACCACAGACCACAGCTATTGCCTTCGTCTGCAACCATCACCTCATCGAGTTCGTCGACGGCCATCACCTTCGTCCATAGACCGCGACCATCTCTATCTGTCTTAGCATCACCTTGATCTTGGTATGATTCTCATTATCGTCTTCTTCTAATATTTTTCCTTTTTGGCCTAAGACTCTTATAATCGAGTGTTTTGAATTTTATGTAACTGTCGATAGCCCAGGATAGAAATAAATCCTGGCTCCGCCCTTGGTGGTGATGCTTCGCATGCAGCTAAGGATTGTCCGAGAGCGCGTCATGCCATGGTCGGAGCACCAGCCCCGCTACAGAGTAGAGCACCTGCCCCGGTTCAGAGAGGAGCTGTTGTACGTGGACCACCCTTGGTGCCACAGAAGCAGATGTTTCAGCGGGCAGTGCAACCCCAGAGGCCGGCTTACACCATGACCACTGTTGAGACTGAGGAGCTGGATGGAGTTATTGCAGGTATATTTCGAATCTAGTCTTTTATTTCGTAAGTGTAGATCTTAATGTTAGCTATGCTTGTTTTCCTTGTTTGCTAGAGTAGTGTTGTTGACCTTAGTCCCTTTGCATCTTAGGCACCATTCTAGTATCCTCTCACACTGCCTTTGCTTTGTTCGACTCCGATGCATCCATGTGCATCTTATCCTGGAGATTTGTAACAAGGCACTCCATTCCCACCCATACACTTCCTAAGTGTTGGGACATCACCACAGGGAACGGAGTGGTGACTGTGAATTTGGGTTGTCGATCGATCCCCTTAGTCGTCAGTGGACACGAATTATTTGCAGATTTCATCATCCACGATCTACCACATTTCGATGTCGTCATGGGCATCGATTGGCTGGGAGACTTCCACACGTCGATCGAATGCCACAGCAAGAGGGTGGTATTCTGGATTCTAGGCCATCCGGAGTTCGAGTTTCGTAGCAGAGACGAGTCGCTTGGGCCCATCAGATTTTGGGCCAAGCCGGAGGTGCCGATTGTTGCAGCTATGCAGATGGAGATCGACCGACCAGTCGTCGTCAGAGACTTCGACGACGTCTTTCCGGAGGATATCTCGGGTCTGCCACCCGACCGAGCCCTAGAATTTGGTATTGATCTTATGTCGGGAGCGTAGCCGATATCGAAGGCGTCGTATCGAATGGCTCCTGCTGAGCTTGAGGAACTGCGGAAGCAGTTAGATGAATTGCTACAGAAGGGTTTCATCCACCCTAGTGTGTCACCGTGGGGTGCACCAGTTTTTCTTGTGAAGAAGAAGGATGGATCCCGCAGGATGTGCATGGACTATCGAGGGCTGAATGCTGTCACAGTGAAGAATAAGTACCCGCTGCCGCGCATCGACGATATTTTTGATCAACTGGGAGGTTCGAGAGTTTTCTCGAAGTTGGACTTATGGAGTGGATACCATCAGCTGAAGGTGAAGAAGGACGACATTCCGAAGACAGCCTTTCGGACGAAGTACGGACATTATGAGTTCGTGGTTATGCATTTCGGCGTGACCAATGCTCCAGCTGTGTTCATGAATTTGATGAATTTGATATTCTATGACTTCCTGGATAAGTTTGTCGTTATCTTTATAGATGACATTCTTATTTACTCGAAGTCTGAGGAGGAGCACAACTGTCATCTGAGGACAGTGCTGGAGACGCTGAGGCGACATAAGCTATATGCCAAGTATAGTAAGTGCGAGTTCTGGCTGGACAGAGTCACGTTCCTGGGACACATGGTGTCCAGTGATGGCATATCTGTAGATCCGGAGAAGGTCAGAGCAGTCAGAGAGTGGCCGACTCCGCTGTCAGCATCTGATATAAGGAGCTTTCTTGGCTTAGCAGGCTATTATCGGCGGTTCATCAAGGATTTCTCGAAGATTGCAGAGCTGATGACGAAGCTGACGAGGAAGGACATGGAGTTCCTTTGGACTGATGCTTGTGAGGAGGCCTTCAGTATCTTAAAGTCTAGATTGATCACAGCACCAGTTTGGCTGTACCGGATCGGAGCGGAGGCTTCGAAGTATATTGTGATGAATCAGGGAAGGACCTAGGATACGTTTTGCATAAGCATTGCTACGTGGTCGCGTACGCCTCTCGTCAGTTGAGGAATCATGAGAAGAATTACCCGACACACAATCTGGAGTTGGCAGCGGTGATATTTGCACTGAAGATCTGGAGGCACTTCTTGCTGACTATGACAAAAGCTTGAAGTATATCTTTACGCAGAAGGAGCTCAACATGCGTCAGAGACGATGGTTAGAGCTCATGGCTGACTATGAGATAGATTTGCAATATCACCCGGGGAAGGTGAACGTAGTGCCTGATGCGTTGAGTAGGCTTCCTACTGTGATGATGCATACTGTCGACTGGAGGATTCAGCAGGAGCTGAAAGAGATGGATTTAGAGGTCGTCCTACCTGGAGTGGTTCATTCATTCATGAATTTGCAGATTCAGTCCAAGATCGTGGACCGGATCAAGGCAGCACAGGCAGGAGATCCGAAGCGACATAGGATCAGGAGGCAGGTTGAAGCTGGACTACGGACAGAGTTCGTGATTCACGAGGATGGTTCGCTGCGGTACGACAGCAGACTCTGCGTACCTGCAGGTAATGGTCGGGAGGAGCTTTTGAGCGAGGCTCATAGCTCGCCATATTCTATACATCTTGGAGGGACTAAGATGTATAAGGACCTCCGTCTGAATTACTGGTGGATTGGCATGAAGAGGAGTGTGGCACAGAGCATTGCCAAGTGTTTGATATGCCAACAGGTGAAGGCTGAGCACCATCGTACGGCTGGTTTGCTACAACTGCTTCCTATTCCAGAGTGGAAGTGGCAACATATCACGATGGATTTCGTGACTGGTTTACCTCGGACCCCGAAACAGAACGACGCAGTCTGGGTAATCGTTGATCGGTTAACTAAGTCTGCGCATTTCATCCCCTTTCGAGTGGGCCAGTCTACGGAAGTCTTGGCGAGGAAATATCTAGAGGTAAAATTTTGTTTTTCTTCTCTTTAAATTTTTCCTCTTGGAAATAGTTGTGATGTAGACCGTGTACGTGCAGGAGATTGTACGCTTACATGGAGTCCCCGTGAGCATCGTGTCTGACAGAGGCTCGAGGTTCACATCTCAGTTCTGGAGAAGTCTGCATGAGAATTTGGGTACGAGTCTGAGTTTCAGCACGGCGTACCACCCGCAGACCGATGGCCAGTCCGAAAGGACTATTAAGATTCTAGAGGATATGCTGCGAGCTTTTACACTCGATTTGAAGGGATCTTGGGAGGACCATCTGCACTTGGTGGAGTTTTCATATAACCACAGCTACCAGGCGAGCATTGGCATGGCGCCGTTTGCTGCCTTATTGATCACTCCGTATTTTACACCCTTTTTCTGCATGTTTGCATGCCACTTTCATCGCTCATATCGCGTTTTTCACGATTATTTGACAATATTGCGATGCTTTTCACGATTTCTTGTTTTTGTCGTATTTCAAGAGATATGTTGCGATTCGGAGTGATTTTGAGATCAAGAGGATTTGCACCCACTTCGGAGTGTCACCCAAAGCGCTTTTGAGGGCTATTCGGTGATGGAAGACAAGTGGAAGAAGAAGGAACGTCGTAAGAGCAACGAGGAGGTGAAAAGATGAAGATTGGGTATTTGCAGCATCTCACTCGGCCGAGTGAACCACCCACTCGGCCGAGCAAGAAGACCACTCGGCCGACCAGACCGGACACGCATCAACAGAATGAAATCGGCGTGCACTCGACCGAGTGACGATAGTCCACTCGGTCGAGCATGTAAATCCACTCGCCCGAGTGGCATGGGAAAATCCACTTCAAAAGAGGCCGACTTACTATAAATTTACAGGCTTTTGATGGTTCCGACTCGGCCGAGCGAGAAATGCCCCTCGGTCGAGTGAGTAAAGTCACTCGGCCGAGTCACTCCCGAAGACAGACCCCCGAAAAGTCCCAACTTACTGTAATTTTACAGGGTCTGTCACTCGGCCGAGTGACATTTGTCACTCGGCCGAGTGAGCCGCCCCGCCTGCTGCGTAAACTGCGATTTCTGGGCTGCACAGGGGCATTTTGTCACGATTTTTGGGGCGATTTTGAGTGGTATTTAAACCCAGTTTTTGCCCTAGTTTAGAAGAACTTTTTGATACTTTTTGCAGCCTTTTTAGAGAGCTTTTTAGATAATTAGATTTTGGCTTTTTGAGAGATTAGAAAGGGGACTTTTATTGGATGCTATTGGATTCTCATTTTGGTTTGTCTCTTTTCTTGTCAAAAACTCTATTTTGATTGATAATTTCTCTATAGCAATGATTTGTGATGAATTTGCTATTGAATTTCTTATGAATTGCATGATGATTAGTGAGTAGTTTTATTGTCCTAGGGCATAGGGATGAACCCTATAAACCCTATTTTTGAATTGTGATGAATTGGTGAAATTCTTGCTAGAATTGTTAGGGTTAGGTTGGGATTGATTTATTACGGATAGCTAGGGATTCATATCGATTGGAATTTGCAAGAGATTGGGTCCTAATTGATAGGAAGCTCTAGAAATTCGATTTAGATTTACGATTGGAATTTACTAGAATTGGTTTGCAAGAGATTGGGCCAAGACTAGGGGTTTTAATCGTGTTTCGATACCAATACCCGTTTGCAAGAGATTGGACGGGTAGGAACTATCTCAACCTAAGCCGTAGCTCGAGTTTGCACGAGAGTGGACTCAAGATACGGTTGAACGATGAAGTTTTTCTTCTCGCTAGCGGCTTAGGTTAGGGTTTGCAAGAGATTGGGCCCTAACCTAGGTTTGCTATAGACCGGCAATAGCGCGAGAGTGTGAGCTTGGTTCTACATTTAGTTGCGACTAGTTCACCTAAAATTCAAGTCTAGTAGTGATGTAACCTATGAATCACAACGATGAGATATTGTCCGTAGCGTGGATTTCCTATCCCTAGGCGCTTTATTTCATTGATATTTCCATTGATATACAAACGATTGTGACAATTTTACCCCAAATTATTCTTGACCATTTTGATAGCTAGGTGATTAGAAGAAGACACTGTCATTGTTCCTCCCTGAGTTCGATACACGCTCGCCACTACACTGTGCGCTTGCGGTAAGACTACGAGTCGCTTGTCATGGGTGTGTGTGCATACAGGGGCGCGATCAAGTTTTTGGCGCCGTTGCCGGGGAGGCGACAGACTTTATTCTCTTTACTTAGTATTTTCTTTTTGTTTCATTATTTTTATATTTTTACTCCTTTTGCGTGGTAACAATTCCTTTGAAACTCTGTTTCTCTTGCATGAACACGAGATCGACGGCGGATCCAGACGATATTACTTTTGATCCGAAGATCAAGCGTACCGAGAGGAGGATCAGAGCCGAGAGAAGGCACGCTACGGAGGACAGTTGTATGAACCGTGTGGAGACACCGGAGGAGCTAGCCGCACGAATGGCGAGGATCATATCCATTAGAGATAGGCTTCGGCTTAAGACTTCTTCCACCACATCATCCATCGCCATGCCGGAACTAGCGGCAGACAAGAATTTTGAGCTGAAGACGGGATTGGTAGTATTGATGCAACAAGACCCGTTTCATGGAAATGCCCATAAGAATCCGCATTATCACATCCAGCTTTTCTTGTCCAAATGCGCCACCTTCCAAATGCCGGGCATTTCCGTTGATGTAATCCGACTGCGACTCTTCCCCTTCACACTCAAGGATAAAGATTTATATTGTATGAGGACGCAAGCGGAAGGGACATTCACTACTTGGGATGAGTTGGCGAGCGCATTTGTTGACAAATTTTACCCTCCTACCAAGACGGTGAAGATACGGAGTGCTCTCATGTCCTTTAAGCAAGGACCGCGAGATAACCTCTATGAAGCATGGAAGCTCTTCAAGGACTTACAACCTCAATGCCCCCATCATAGTATAGAAGATTGGGAACTTGTTCACAGTTTCTACAATGGACTCCAACCAGGCACGAAGCAAATTATTGACGCAACCGCCAATGGAGCCATACTATCAAAGACCCCGGATGAAGCTACGGCCTTGTTAGAGGAGATGGCCTCTAATAACCAACAATGGGGGGACGAGCGAGGACATTCTTCGTCCTCTTTGAAGCCCACTAGCATTTTTGAGGCCAAGGCCGTAGCGGAGCTTTCAAACAAGTTTGACTCTCTCCACAAGGTGGTGGAGAGATTGGAGAAATACATCACCGAGCCACATGGAGCACCCGCTACATCTACACCGATAAGAAATATGAGTGATTGGCAAGACCAATCCCAAGCCATCTATGTAGGAGGGGACAATGGAGAGGGAGCCTTGGAGCAAGTACAATATGTCGCGGGGAACTCCGGATATTGGGCCAACCCGGGCGCTAGAAACCATCCGGGCTTTTCATATGCAAACAATGATGGTGCTTTGAACCCCCGCCACAACAACTTCCTCAAGCTCGGCCTCCACTACCACAACCTCAATATTATCCAAGGGGGCCACCGCAACAAAATTACCCGCCGAGGCAACAAACAGGACCATATAGACCCCCCGGGTACAACCAAGGTTGGAGAGCTCCCAACCCACCTCAAGCTCAACCACGATCGGACCACGAAGCTAGGGTGGAGGAATTTATGGTGGAGCAAAGAAAGATCAACGCTAGATTAACAGCGGGACAAGAGTCACTAAATACCGTCGTCGCTCAACTTGTGGAGCAACTTGCGTTGCTCACCAAGAACGCCCAACAATTGTCGGCTCAACCTGAGCCCAATCCACGGAGCAACACCGGACACATCAATGCGGTAGTTGCGGTTACAACAAGTGGTGGGAAGGACACCACTCCAGTTATGACCCAAAGCAAGCAACCCGTGGAGGAAATTTTGGAAGAAAAAGAACCGGAAATTGAAGAAGAGAGCAAAAAGGAGCCAATTGGAGGAGGAAATTCTAAAGTGGTGGAGCCACTTGATGAGCGCCGCTACATGCCACCGGTGCCGTTTCCACAACGGCTAGCTAGAGCCAAGATGGAGAAAAGGCTCGCCAAGTTCCTAGAATACTTGAGGGGAGTAAGCCTTAATATTCCTTTCTTAGACGCAATTGTTGAGATCTCGTCTTACGCAAAGTTCTTGAAGGGCTTGATTTCGGGAAAGAAAAGGAAGGAAAAAATCATGCTTGCGGAGCAAGGAACTTGATTTACCCGGAAGGAGAAGGAGCCGACGAAATTGAAGGATCCCGGGAGTTTTCGCATCCCTTGCATACTAGGAGGCGTCCCTTTGCAAAAAGCTCTAGTTGACTTGGGCGTGAGTGTGAGCCTTATGCCCCTTAGTATGCTCCGGAGATTGAACACGGGCACCGACTTGAAGCCGACCGACATGAGTATTCAACCTGCGGACGGTCGGATTACTAGGCCGGTAGGGATCACAGAGAATATTCCACTCCAAGTACCGGGAGGTATATGCTTGCCTTATGATTTTGTCATAATGGACATCAAGAAAGAGGGCGACACTTCGCTCATACTTGGACGTCCGTTCCTCACAACCGTCGGCGTTATCATTGATGTGCGTGAAGGAAATCTATCCTTGAATGTCGGGAACATAGAATTCGAGCTTCACATACCCAAGGCCATGAAACATATGCCATATCACGAGGAGTTAGATTATGTGGATCTCCTCGATGAAGTGATTAAAGAAGCAATCCCCCACTCTATTGGTGCTCTCCATGACGACGGCTTCGAAGAAGGCCAAGCTTCGGGTGAAGAAGAGAAATTGGAGGACCCTCCAGATAGCTCCACGGATAGTGATGAAGGCGACGCTGATGTTGCATGAATATGAGAGCTTTGCAAGCTCTCAAAGGCCAATAATCCGAAGAAAGCTCTACCGAATGAAAGATCGGTGTCACCGGCCAAGAAGAAGATGGGAACAAGCTCTAGCTTGGGGGATTTATCCCCAAACATTACCCATGATGAGGGGGCGTCGTGGAAGACCGATGATCACCACGACCCAAATCCATGCGGCCTTCCTGGTAAGTTTGAAGGGTGCATCTCGTATGCATCCAATATCGCGAGCTAAACGAATATCTTAAGGAGTCGAGCTCATGACCTTAAACGAGCGCTTGTCGGGAGGCAACCCGACGGTTTTTGCATTGTTTTTATTTGATTTTCAATTTTTTAGCCTTTTGTTAGTTTTTAGAGTCTTATGTCCATGAAAATCGTGACAACGGGTCTTAATTTTCATGACAGGAGAAGGAGAAAGGGAGACCAATCATATGGAGGATGATCGAGGCAAGGAAGAGCGCTCCAAGAACGCGTTTAGGCCTTAGGAGGAGGAAGAAACAGACTGAAGGAAGAAAAATAGAGACCAGAGCGAAAACGGAGAGCCGATGCAGAAAACAGCACTTCACTCGGCCGAGTAGCTTATGCCACTCAGCCGAGCAAAGACTCCACTCGGCCGAGTGGAGCACAAAATTTTCTGCAGACCAACTCTCTGTTAATTTCTGAAAGTTTTAGTTTTAATTGCCACCCGGGCGAGTGACTAGTCACTCAGCCGAGTGAAACAGATACCCTTCTAGCTTAAAAATTTCTGAGTGGCAGAGCCACTCGGCCGAGTGGAGTTTCTCCCTTCGGCCGAGTAAGCCAAATCCACTCGGCCGAGTCGTAAGCGGCAAGGAGATTTTTGAATTTTTTTTTGGTTTACGCACTCGGCCGAGTGATATTGTCACTCGACCGAGTCGTAACAATTCCTATATATATTTGCTGCGGGCTGCGCAAAAATCAAAACAAAAAACCCCAAATTCTCAGCCCGAGCCGCTGTCTCTTGAGCTTCCCTCGCCCGCTGCGATCGCTGCCTCGCCCGAGACGGACCCCTCTTTACCGGCGATCGGCTTTCCCTCCCCTCGCCGACGATCGGCCGCCACCCCCCTCGCCGGCGCCGGCCGTCACCGCCTCCGATCACCCCATTTCGCCCCAAAAACCCCGTTTCTCCCAGTTTTCTCTTGATTTGTACGCCCGT
>JAULAV010002449.1:0-54338 GCA_030789695.1 Scilla litardierei
ACACACTAGGGTTGATGTAACCCTTCTGCATAAGCTAATCCAACTGCCTACGTAATTCCTCCAACTCTGCTGGTGCCATACGATATGGTGCCTTCGAAATGGGATGCGCACCTGGAATAAGATCAATAGAAAACTCCAAAGCTCAATCAGGCGGCAATCCAGACATCTCCTCAGGGAAGACGTCATCAAATTCTCGCACCACAGCTGGCCTCTCCAACTCCATCTGCATAGCCACAACCTCCACTGGTCTGGTTCGAAATCTGACAGGACCAAGTGAACTGCTACCACGGCTGAACTCAAACACTGGGTGTCCAGGAATCTCGAACACGACCTTCTTCCTCCGACAGTCGATCATGGCATAGAAGCTCGCCAGCCAATCCATGCCAAGGACCGCATCGTAGTTGATGATGTCGTGGACAATGAAATCAGCACAAAGCTCATGTCCACAAACCACCAACGGGCAAGAATTGTACACACGATGCATCGAGACCACACCGTTCCCTGTGACGATATTCCAACTCTTAGGAAGAGAGGACGTCGATAAGGAATGCTTCTCCACGAAGCTCCAGGCCAAAATGCACATCGACGCACCTGAGTCAAAGAGGACTCGTGCAGGAAATGTGCAAACCAAAACCACACCTAGCAAACAGTCTAACAACCAAATCCTATTCTAGCAACAAACATGAGCAAGCAACCAACATAATCAACAATCAAACATAACTAAGGAAGAAACAGCTAGGATGAGCGTTACCTGTAATAACCATGTCCACGGCCATGCTCTCCACCACAGTCATCAGAAAGGCCTGCCCTCTCGGCGGAACAACCTGCCGAAAGGCCTGTCTCTGTGGAACAAGGGGCGCTCTACGTCATGCGGGTACAGGGGCTCTCTGTTGCAATGGCTAAGCAGCAATAGGTCCCCGCCAAGGCTGCTTCGACTTGGGACACTCCCTGATGGTATCGGCAGGATCTCTGCAGACAATACACTGTCCCAGGAACCTCCTACACTGATCCCTGAGGTGCCCGGTCTGGCCGCAGATATGGCAAGTCTTCAGAATAGGCCCTCCTGACCTCTTGAACTGCACCGAATGATTAGGCTTGAAACTAGACCTAACCACCGCCCTGGCCTGCTCCATAGGCCTCTTCCCTGCTCCTGAAACATGTCCCTTCCTCTGGTTCAAATTCAACTCATGCCGTCTCGCGGCAACCAGGACCTTCTGATATGTCTCCAAGTCAGAAGAGGTCACAAAGCTCTGAAGCTCCAAGGCAAGTCCCTGAAGGAATCGCTGAGCTTTCTCATCGGCATCTTACACCATCTTTGGTGCAAACCGACTGAGCCTCGTGAACTCCTGGTGGTACTGATCCACCGACAAGCTCCCCTGCTTCAGATCTATGAAGTGCTGCAGCATCACCTGTCTAGCAGCCTTCGGGAAGAACTCTCGATCAAATCTGGCCTTGAAGGTAGCCCAAACTATAGGCACCTCCAACATCTTCTCCTCAGCATCCCACCAGTTTCTGGCATTATCCTTCAGCTGCCTCTTGGCCAAATCAACCCATCCAGCCGGGTTAATCTTCGCCATCGCCAGGTTATCCTCAATGTTCCGAATCCACTCATCGGCAGCCAGAGGAACCTCAGACCCATCAAAATATGCGGGACCCAGCTCCCGAAATTGCTTCGCTCCCGGCTCGGAGTGAGGGGCATCCGGAAGTGCCCGACCACCTCGAGCAAGCGGAGCATTCTGGACCTGCAGCAGCACGCCCTGCTGAACCTGCATCATCTGGATCATCATCCGCATCATCTCTCCATTGGTGGGTTCCCGCTCAGGCTCCTCGTCATGAGGGGGCGCACCACTACCTCAACCACGGGTGATTCGCATTCCTGCCATCTAATGACACAGAAAACGAAACAATTAGAATCATAGCTTAGGGCTCGGATGTCGAATTTATTTATTGGACAATCTTATATTATTATCGTTATCCCGATAATTGCAGTTACAGAGCGACCTGCATGGGCCACCACTAAAACCTGTCACGCCCCGCTTCCCTTAAATGGAGGCGAGACGTGAGAAGGTCTGCTCAAACGTGGAGCTGTGAAGCTGCACGCCTGATAAGCGTCAATTTAGTATAAGCAGGTCCCTGTAATCACAAACGGAACAACAACAATAATAATAATAGAATGAGACGGATACGAAAATAACCAATCTCAAATCGTCCATAAAATATTCAACATCACAGAAAAAGCCGCCAGGCTAAAATAGAAAGAGTCTAAAGGCCCAGAACAAGGCCAAACAAGCACAAACATAACAGAGTATCAAACTAGGTGCCACGCACCGACAACCTAAGCAATCTAACAAAAACCAAACATAGACACTTAGACTGATCTCCAGTGTCTACGAAGTCCTCGATCAATGCGGGTTCTGACTCAGCGTCAGCGAACACCGCGTCCACAGCAAGTATCTCAGGCACGGGCCCTAACATGTGTCACCCAAAAGAGAAAAGGGGCACATGTCAGCAAGTCGAAAGACTTGTGCAAGGAAACTGAAAGAAAGGTAAACTAACAACCTAGCAGTTAAAGTATGGTGCATGGTAAGTAAAGTAAGGTGGTAACAAGTAAAGTAAAGTACAAGTAGCAAGTGGTAGTTGTGACATGTAATGTCAAGTAACAAGTACAAGTACAAGGGATCACCCACACATGGATGCCCTATTGCCCGCAGGCTGTATTCATGTCCAAGGGATCACTCAGAGAGTGCCCTATTGCCCGCAGGTTGTGTTGAGCTCGTTTTCTGGACCACGAGACAGAATTGTGATTGGCCCAGGGTTGTGCCCGCAGAACAGGTGCCTAGCCGGAACAAATAGTACAAGTATGTAGCGAAGCTACGCAATCACGATGAGTGTTCAAGCATGCAATGACATGAGCAGATATTCGCGTACCGTTAATTGAAATTAAACGTGACAGGAAAAATGCAATGACATGAACAGATATTCGCGTACCGTTAATTGTAATTAAACATGGCAGTTAAAATGCAATAGCAGTTAAGGATGCATGGATGACATGAACAGTTAATACGCGTACCGTTAAGGGAAAGTAAACGTGACATACAAGCATGATGAAGGTGACGGACCAACCTTCGTTGTCAAGCTAGGTCAATGGAGTCTAGACGGCTATCCTTTCACCGTCTAGTCTCTTTTACGCTAAAGTAAGAAAAATGGCCTAAGACATGGCCCAAATCAAGAGATGCAAGTTTCACTTGCCTGATACCGGGATTGACGAGCAATTAAGATCGTCACACAAGCTAACTACGGAATAGATCACTGTTGTAGCAAAACAATTATTAGAACAACGATTCTAAATCTATTTCTTAATAGAATCCTAATTGTCTAATAATCCATTTTATTAGGGTTTCACAAATGTCAATGTGGGTAATGCTAAAACTAAAGAATCGAGTATTACCGTGAAGAAGCGGAGGAACGATGCCGATCAACCACGGCAACGGAAGAACGATCCGGCTCAGATCTGGAAATGGGGGAAAAATCTTGAGAAATATGTTTGGTTGTGGATTTTGGGGGTTTGATGAAAGTTTGAGGAAGTTGAGAGTTAGAATGTGTTAAGTGAGGGTTTGGATGATGGATTTTGGGCTTGGGATGATGGAATAAGGGTTTGAGGTAGTAGGGGGCTCAATGGGGGAGAAACTAGGGTTTTAGGTCATGAGGAAGAAGAAGAAAACGTTTGAAGGGGTATTTATAGAGTTTGGTGGCGGCTAGGGCAAAACTAGGGTTTCCTGTACTGTTTAGTCGGTCAAAGAGCAACCACTGACCGACTAGTTTGGGAACTAGTCGGTCGGTTGACCAACGCAGACCGACTAAGTGTAAACAGTAACCCTTGATGAAAATTAGGATTTAGATTTAGTCGGTCAAAGAAAAACTACTGACCGACTAGTTCGACATCTAGTCGGTCGATGAACGTTCTTAGACCGACTAAGGGTAAACAGTAACTAGTGTCAAAAATAATTAATGAGTTAGTCGGTTAAAGAAGCATTGCCGACCGACTAGTTTGCAACGTAGTCGGTCAACCAACGTTCTTAGACCGACTAACGATAAACAGTAACTCCTGAACATTTATCAAAGCCCACTAGTCGGTTCAAGAATGTTTTTCGACCGACTGGATCGTCATCTAGTCGGTCGGTGCCCCTTCTTATACCAGCTAATGTGCACTGAAAGTTCCGAAATGAAGCACGAAGCTTCGGGATGGTTTCCTAAATCTCCTAGGCTCGTTCTAACTCTAAGATATCGACGTTATAAAGCCCGTCACGAATGACTTGCTTCAAACACGCCGACCGACGGAAGAATCTAGAGAATCACGACGAAACGAACGAAAACAAAAACTACGGAGACGGAAATGGAAATCGCAACCAAGGAGAAGAAACCAAATAATATAATATATATATAATCCATACATGAAAAACCAGTCGTTACACACGAGGAAGCCGTTTGTCGACAACTACGCTTCCTCACCGCCGAGCGCGAAAGGCTTCTGTGGGAGAATCAGGAGCGGATGGAGATCCGGGGGGAGGCGGCCGAAGGGCGATGGTACTGGGAAAACCGTAGCCCGCAACCCGTCGAATCCTCGACCCGGGGAAGGAGCCCCGCCAGGCGACCGTCACACTACTCCCCGGGGCGGAAGGACCGTCGTCAGTCGAGGTGCGACCGGAGCCAGACCCCCGAATGGCAGAGAGGAGATGCACCTGAGCGCCCTACCTATCTGGAGGAGGCCACTCCGCTTGCACGGTGGATCACATCTGCCCCAAGGCCAATAAGGTTCAAACCTCCCCACCTGGCCACATACAACGGAAGAGGCGACCCCTTCACACACGTGCAACAATACCGGGGGGCAATGGAGGCGCATGATGTGGATGAGGCGTTCCTGTGCCGGCATTTCTCCCAAAGTCTGAGGGACACTGCGCTGGACTGGTACTTCGGCCTACCCGTAAGATCCATTGGGAGCTTTGGCGAGCTGTCCCACAAGTTCTGCCAATAGTTTCGGGCCAGGCGGACGAAGAAGAAGCCCTTGGACTATCTCAGCACGATAGTCCAAGGAGAAGGGGAGACAACGGGTAGATACCTGCGCCACTTTCAGGATGAGAGACGGGCGGTGGTGACATGCGGCGACGAGGTACTTATGCTGGCCTTCAAGACGAGATTGCGGACTCGGAGCCTCCACAAATCCCTGCTTCGAGATCAGCCGACCGACTATGAGGTGCTGGTTGCGATGGCGGAGAGGCATGCATTGGCCAAAGAGACTCTCGGCACAAAGGCCCTATTTCCCCCGGCGAAGCCACTCCAAGGCGAGCCCCGGTAACACCCTCGGCCAAGGCAAGAAGAGCGGCACCGAGGTCGCGACCAGTTGGCCCAACCAAGGCCCGAACCGGCGGGGCGACGCCCACAAGATCACCCTGGCCCGGCGCGTGAGTTTGCCCCGGCCCAAGGGCCCACCCGAGTCGTCCCGAGACAGGAAGGCCCCTTGCAGGCACACTACACGCAGCTCAACGCCCCCATGTTAGAGGTTCTGGCCGTGGCGACAAAGGTCGGACTACTGCCGGAGCCTCCCCGGGGGATGAGGTCGGATCCGGAAAAGCGGGATCTCCGAAGGTATTACCGCTATCACCGTGACCACGGCCACGATACCGACCAATGCTACACACTTAAGAGAGAGATAGAGCGGCTGATCCAGGCGGGCCACTTGGGAGGCTTCGTCGGGGACAGGCGGGCAGTACAAGGAGAAAGAGCCCCCCAGGAGGCGCGGGGGCCGAAACCACCGGCGGACCACGATCGAGAGGAGCCACGCCCTCCGGGGCGATCATGCGCATAGAGATGATAAGCGGGGGGCCACCCCCAGAAGGGACGTCGCCCACGATCTGCAGGCAGGTGCCCGACGGGTGATGGTAGCGGGCGCCAGTAGCAGGCCGAAGCGAAGAAGGACAAACCGACCCCCTATCACCTTTATCGAGGAAGATCAGCGGGAGGTTGGGAGTCGGTGCGATGACGCCCTCGTCGTCGAGGCTCGGATCGGGACGGTCGTCGTCAGCCGGCTCCTGATTAACACCGAAAGCTCCTGCGACATCCTGTTCATGTCAACGGTCGAAAGGATGGGGTGGGGGCGTGTGGACCTAGAGCCCTGAATGGGCCCCATCATCGGCTTCACCGGCCATATGATCCCCATAGTCGGGACGATCACCCTGCCGATGACTCTGGGGGAGGAACCGAGGGTCGCCACCAGGGGGACACAGTTTGTCATCGTCGACGCCGCCTCGGCGTACAACAGAATCATAGGGCGTCCATACATGACGGCCATAGAGGCGCTCCCCAGCCTGCTACACCAGATAATGAAATTCCGGACCCCGCAGGGGGTGGGACAGGTACAAGGAAACCAAGAGGTGTATGGGGGCCACGACAAGGGGCCAGTCAGGCGTGGGAGCCCGAAGAGGGCCTTGACGGTCCTCATCCCCGATGAAAGGGAGGACTTCTGCGACCAACGGCCAACCCCGGTCGAGGAGGTCGAGGAGGTTCCCATAGCCGCAGATGAAGAAAGAACCGTCTCCATCAGGACGACCGCCCTGAGAGCGGCCCTCGTTGGCCTGCTCCGGGAAAATGCGGATATATTAGCCTGGTCACCCATAGACATGCCGGGGGTTGACCCGAAGGTGATCTCCCACAGGTTGAACGCAGACCCAGAAGCCCGACCGGTCCGACAGAAGAAGAGAAGCGCGGGGGGCGAAAAGAAGAGGGCGGCCGAGGAAGAAGTAGAGCGGCTCCTTGAAGCCAAGTTTGTCCGGCCAGTGGATTACCTGGACTGGCTTGCTAATGTCATTTTGGTGAAGAAGCCCAGTGGAAAGTGGCGCATGTGCGTCGACTTCACCGACCTCAACAAGGTGTGCCCAAAGGACAGTTTCCCCCTACCCTGGATCGACCTCTTGGTGGACCAGGAATCCGGTTACGAGTTGTTAAGCTTTATTGATGCCTTCTCGGGCTACAACCAGATACCGATGGCAGAGGAGGAAGAGGAAAAGACATCCTTTGTCACCGATAAGGGCACCTTCTGTTACACCAAGATGCCCTTTGGACTGAAGAACGCTGGGGCGACCTATCAGCGGATGGTAGACCGAATATTCAGCTCTCAGGTGGGGCGAAACTTGGAGGTCTACATTGAAGACATACTGGTAAAGAGTAGGAGGGCCCCATACCACCTCGTTGACTTACAGGAAACGTTCCAAAGGGTCCGCCGATACAACTTAAGACTGAACCCCGCAAAGTGTATCTTCAGCGTGCAGTCGGGAAAATTCCTGGGATTCATGATAACGAAGCGGGGGATCGAGGTGAACCCCGACAAGGTGACGGCCCTCATCAATATGGCAGAACCCCTGATGATCCGGGACTTGCAGCGACTGAACGGCCAGATCGCTGCTCTGGGGCGATTCCTGTCGAAATCTGCGGAGAAGTCACTCCCCTTCTTCAGGGTCTTGCGCACTGCCTTTGGCGAAGTTAATGATAAGAGGAAGGTGATCCCATGGGACAACGACTGTGCATGGGCGTTCGCGGAGCTGAGGTCTTACCTACAAAGTCCACCGCTCCTCGCACGTCCGGAAGAAGGCGAACCCCTAGGGTTGTACTTGGCAACCAACGAAGAGGCCGTTAGTTCCGTCTTGATCAAGGAGGAAGGGGGGGTGCAGAGCCCTGTTTACTACGCCAGCCGGATCCTCCGGGAGGCAGAGACTCGCTACAGTCCCATCGAGAGAACCGCCTACTGCCTAATCACCACCGCCCGAAAGCTCCGACCCTACTTCCAGGCCCATCCCATCGCCGTCCACACCAACATGCCCCTCGAGAAAAACCTGAAGAGGCTGGAGCAGTCAGGGAGGATGCTCAACTGGAGTGTCGAGCTCAGCGAGTTCGACATAACATACAAAGCCCGGACGGCGATCAAGGGCCAGGCGCTGGCCGACTTTGTGGTGGAATGCACCGCAGGGGGCGCTCTGGGGGACCAACCAGAGCCCCCATCGGTGACCGTGTCCCCGCGGGGGACCGGGGGAGGGGGGTGAACCCTCAAAGCCCTCCCGGATGGACATGGACGAATTGTGGACCATCCACATCGACGGCTCCACGACGGGATCCGGGACGGGGGCCGGTATCGTCATTCAGACCCCCGACGGGTGCTCGTTGGAATACGCCCTACGCTTCAACTTCCCGGCAACCAACAATGTCGCGGAATACGAGGCCGCGGTTAACGAATTGAAGATCGGTAGGTCGGTGGGGGCGACGAACGTGTTACTCCTTAGTGACTCAAGAATCGTCGTCCAACAGATCTTAGGATGCTTCGAGGCCTGAGAAGAAACGATGAAGCGCTACCATAGCGCATCCAGATTGAGCTCCGTAAGTTCAAGAAGGCAGACGTCCAGCACCTTCCCCGCTCCAACAACCTCCGGGCGGACGCCCTGTCTAAGCTGGCAAGGTGGAGAGGCGGGCCCTGTCATTCGTACTCCTTGACAGAGTGATGTACCGTCGCCGCCGCGCCAATTTCGACGTCCTGCCATATCTAAAATGCTTGGGCCCGGAGCAGGCTGAGCAAGTCATCCGTGAAGTGCACGAAGGCTTCTTCAAAAACCACCATGGCGGTCGCACCATCGCCCACAAAATAATGCGCCAGGGGTACTATTGGCCGACAATGATCCGGGACGCGGTACAATACGTCAAGAGGTGCGAGGCGTGCCAGAAATTCTGCCGACGGACGACTGCACCTCTGGCCAATTTGATGCCCATCGTGAGCCCGATCCCATTCGCCAAATAGGGACTCGACATCCTTGGGCCTTTCCCGAAGGCCTCCGGGGGAAGGAAATATCTAGTCGTCGCCGTGGACTACTTCACGAAGTGGGTGGAGGCAGAGCCGCTAGCGCGTATCACGTGGACGGACATGAAGGGCTTTATCTGGTAATCCATTATATGTCGCTTCGGGATACCCCGCTCGATAGTCACGGATAACGGAAGGCAGTTCGATTGCGAAGGCTTCTGTGACTTCTGTTCGGGCTGGGCGATCAAACTCCATTTCGCGTCAGTCGCTCACACGCAGTGCAACGGAATGCCGGAGGCCGTGAATAAATGCATCTTGAACCCTATGAAAAAAAGTGGACGCCACCCTTGGGGCATGGGTCGAAGAGCTGCCGGGAATCTTATGGTCCTATCGCACCACCCACAAGGCCTCGACAGGAGAAAGCCCGTTCATGCTAGCATACGGATCGGAGGCGGTCGTTCCCATGCAGATTGGAGAAGAGACGCTCTGACTAAAACTCTTCGACGAAGAGATCAATGGAGAGGGACTCGGCCTCAGTCTTGAATTGATAGACGAGGTAAGAGACCGGGCCCTGACGAGCCTCGTCAAGCACAGCCAGAGGATAGCGCGACACTACGACTCCCGGGTGAAGCAGCGAACTTTCAGGATCGGCGACTTGGTCCTCAAAGACGCCACCTTCCGACCCGAGACAGCCCTGCGGGGAAAGCTGGCCGCCAAATGGGAAGGGCCCTACAAGGTCATCGATATCGTCGAACCAACCACGTACATCTTGTCAACCCCCGATGGGAATGAGCTGGCCCATCCTTGGAATGCAAAGCACCTGCTAAAGTTCTACCAATAGTTGTAAGTTTTTCTTTTATATATACGAAATACACATCTACCCGCTTTCCCCAACATTGTTGTTTCCATATAAGTTTTTCAGCACCAAACCTCCGAACCTCTGGGGTAGGGCCAACCCTAGCCACCCAAACCAGAGAAGGGCACGGGCCGGGCTACGCGCCCGCTCCCCCCCTCAAGACCTCTGGGGTAGGGCCAATCCTAGCCACCCAAACCAGAGAAGGGCACGGGCTGGGCTACGCGCCCGCTCCCCCCTCAAGACCTCTGGGGCAGGGCCAACCCTAGCCACCCAAACCAGAGAAGGGCACGGGCCGGGCTACGTGCCCGCTCCCCCCTCAAGACCTCTGGGACAAGGCCAACCCAAGCCACCCAAAACAGAGAAGGGCACGGGCAGGGCTACGCGCCCGTTCCCCCCTTCAAGACCTCTGGGGTAGGGCCAACCCTAGCCACCCAAACCAGAGAAGGGCACGGGCCGGGCTATGCACCCGCTCCCCCCCTCAAGACCTCTGGGGTAGGGCCAACACTAACCACCCAAACCAGAGAAGGGCACGGGCCGGGCCACGCACCTGCTCCCCCCCCTCAAGACCTCTGGGGCAGGGCCAACCCTAGCCACCCAAACTAGAGAAGGGCACGGGCCGGGCTACGCGCCCGCTCCCCCCCTCAAGACCTCTGGGGCAGGGACAACCCTAGCCACCCACACCAGAGAAGGGCACGGGCCGGGCTACGCGCCTGCTCCCCCCCTTAAGACCTCTGGGTCAGGGCCAACCCTAGCCACCCTAACCAGAGAAGGGCACGGGCCGGGCGACGCGCCCGCTCCCCCCCTCAAGACCTCTGGGGCAGGGCCAACCCTAGCCACCCAAACCAGAGAAGGGCACGGCCAGGCCACGCACCCGCTCCCCACCTCAAGACCTCTAGGGCAGGGCCAACCCTAGCCACCCAAACCAGAGAAGGGCACGGGCCGGGCTACGCGCCCGCTCCCCCCTCAAGACCTCTGGGGCAGGGCCAACCCTAGCCACCCAAACCAGAGAAGGGCACAGGCTGGGCCACGCGCCCGCTCCCCCTCTCAAGACCTCTGGTGCAGGGCCAACCCTAGCCACCCAAACTAGAAAAGGGCACGGGCCGGGCTACGCGCCCGCTCCCCCCCTCATGACCTCTGGGGCAGGGCCAACCCTAGCCACCCAAACCAGAGAAGGGCACGGGCTGGGCTACGCGCCCGCTTCCCCCCTCAAGACCTCTGGGGCAGGGCCAACCCTAGCCACCCAAACCAGAGAAGGGCACGGGCCGGGCGACGCGCCCGTTCCCCCCCTCAAGACCTCTTGGGCAGGGCCAACCCTAGCCACCCAAACCAGAGAAGGGCACGGGCCGGGCCACGCGCCCGCTCCCCCCTCAAGACCTCTGGGGCAGGGCCAACCCTAGCCACCCAAACCAGAGAAGGGCACGGGCCAGGCTACGCGCCCGCTCCCTCCCTCAAGACCTCTAGGGCAGGGCCAACCCTAGCCACCCAAACCAGAGAAGGCCACGGGCCGGGCTGCGCGCCCGCTCCCCCCCCTCAAGACCTCGGGGGCGGGGCATTGACCTCGTCGCGTAACCACACCCCAGACCTGGCAAACCCGTGATCCTTGAAAAGTCGAACCTGGGAAGGAGGATAAGGGCACGTAAACCGGAGCAAACGAGGCGTCAGTTCCCGAGGAGGCGGCCCCGATGCGACTTGGCGAAACGAAAGGACGCTCTAGAAATACGCCACCATTAATGATACACTACAAAAGAGGTTCCCTAACCGCCACCTGGCAAAAGCGGTTTCCAACGGGCGTGATTCCAAGGAGCCCATCAATAATGCCAGCTCATCACAATAACTACGGAGGATACCTTCAACAAAATACCCCTATAAATACACCTCTCATCCTCCCGAAAGAGAGAAGAACAAAGAGTCGAAAGATATGAGATATCGGTCACAACACCCCCCCACCCACTGGGAAACGGGCCGAGACGCCTCGTCCTAACAAAAGGGAGGTCACCGGCCACCAGTGGTTCCCGCGTCCCTGGACGGTGGTCGCCGCATCTCCACAGCCTCTGATAGGATATTCCCCTTACAAACGGATCGCCAATAGGATATTCCACTTACACAAGGGAAATCCACCTTTCACTCCTCCGTCTGCTCTAAACAGGACGAGTCGGAGAAAGGTAGGCATCCGCCCCCCGCCGGCAGGAAAGGCAAAAGCCCCCCGGGCTTGCAGGCCAACACCTCCTCGATGTCGACCTCCGGATGGGGTCCTCGGCCAGGCTGCATCCCCGACGAGCCCAAAAGGCAAGTCATGGCGTGTCAGCCCGCCCCAGCACACTCGGAACCCGAACCCCGCCCCTCAAACCCAAACCGCGAGGCGTGGAGGGGAGGCGGCCCGATCGTCAGGATTTCCCCCACCCTCAAACCCATACCGCGAGGCGTGGAGGGAGATGACAAAGCAATAGAGAGGAGGCGGCCCGATCGTCAGGATTTCCCCCACCCTCAAACCCAAACCACGAGGCGTGGAGGGAGATGACAAAGCAATGGAGAGGAGGCGGCCCGATCGTCAGGACCCCCCACCCCCGGGACAAAAACCACAGCAAGACAGCTTCCCTGGTGAGCCCCCCCAGCGCATCCACCCGGCCGAGGAGACCTGGCAACCCATCAGCGCATTGGACGGACGCTCACCTAGGCGCCAAGAACAACTGAAGATAAAAAGGCCCACCCGGCAGAGGGTAACCCCTAAATCGGGAGGTCACTCACCGCAGGCGAGGACAGTTCCACAGCCCGCCCCCGAGCCGGATCATACCCCCAAGAACGGGTGATAATCTAAGTACCCATGTGCGAACCATAGAAGGGTTCTTTTAAATATAAATGAAAACATTTATCTCCATCAAAGTCATTTTAACTTTCGGAAAATGCCATAGCCTGAAACAATCCCACCACCAAAGGCCGGGCGAGCTTACGAAACGGAACCACCCCTCGCGGTGGGTAAAGCAGGAACAGAGAATCGCACTCCCCCTGTACTAACTTAGGACGCCCAGTAAGTATACCCCCGCAGTCCGAACCCCCCGATAACAGGAAGGACCGACGTTTCAAAACGAGACCCCTCGCCAACTAAAGTCAGCAATACCTTTCAGACAAAGGTGAAGGGGTTGAACTGAGGCCCGCTCTACAGGGCCGCTTCTGCCCGAGACAAAATCCACTTGCAACAGACACCCGGGGGTCAGCCATGCTACGAGTAGCCCCTGTTCGTGATAGGGCGGCATGTCTCATCCCGATCGCATCCAGTGATCCTCCGTCCCGCCCAAACACAACACAGACCATCAACATCCCCTTTCCCCAGACCTCGTGCTCTCGGGCAAGGGAATGTTGGGGGCAGTAATTGTGTACCCAACCAAGAAAACAAAATAGATAACACCAGCGATAAAACACGACAAGGACCGGCCTCCCAATAGCGACTCACCCGCCTCGGTAGGGGCTAACCGGTTCGGCCCGCACAGCGACCAACTACCCGGCGCCGGCCTCCCAAACCACATCAGGAATCCCCCGCCTGGATTAAGACCCTGATCCTCGAAAACTCAAAGCTGGGAATAAGGACAAGGACACGTAAATCGGGGCGGACCGGTCGCTAACCAGAAACCGCAAAACAATGCCTGTTGGATATACGCCTGGCCCCGATAAGGCAACACCGCGACGTGACTCGACAAAACGATATGACACTCGGAAAACATGCCATCAGCATCAACAGGCCCCTTAGAGGCCAGAATAGACGAACCGTGTCAGGTACCGCCAGGAAAAAGCGGTTTCCAAAGTGCGTGATTCGGCGTTGGCCACTAATGGCACTAACCCCTCACGTTATCCAAGATGAACCCTTCTGTAGAATCCCTCCATAAGTACCCCCCTTCAGAGTTTAGGGAAGAAGGGAAGATACATGAAAGGGATTTGCATCCCCTCACACCAGGTATGAAAAAGCCCCGAACGCCCCACCGAGCTACGAAGCAGGCTGATGTCCACCGACGGGCCTCACTTCCCCCAACGGTGACCGCTTCCTCTCCGCGACCTCTGATAGGATGTTCCCCTTACACATGGGAGGTCCCGCCTGCCAGCCTTCCTCCTGCTCGTAACCAGATGAAACGGCAGGCCCGGAAGACTAGCCGCATGCCAACACACCCCAATTAACATCCACCCCACGGCGATCCCTACCGGGTGTGAGGGTGGAAACCCCCAACGGGTCTCCCAACGACCCACCTACCTGCCCCCAACCTTCCCCGAGAGGCCGGCCCACCGGACACTCCCTGGGAGGGCGACGCCACCACCGCCACCTCGTCCTCCGCCTCCTCCGGGGTTCCCACTCGGTGTGCGGGATCCCTTGCGAGGCCGGGCAACCCTCCAGCGCGGCGACGACGAGAGAGAACGCGAGGAAGCAAGGAAAAGGAATGGAAGAAGGTCCACCCGACAAACGAGGGTCAGCCCTCCCGAAGGGGGGTCACCACGGGGCTGCATCCCCAATGAAACCCAACGGTGATTCACGGCACGTCAGCTCGCCCCGGACAATGAGGCAGAAGGAGTTCAGCAGTCAGTAGAAAGGAAGGCCTCCCAGCAACAGGGACCCGCTCGCCCCCGATGCAGCGGGCGACAAGTTAAAGCAGCCTCCCGCCCTGTCCACGGGTTTGGTCACACCTGCCCTCTTGTTGTAGATACCATCTAGATCTCCTGTAAAGGCTGATGAATAATATTCCTCCTTACGGACTCCTCACCCAAAGACCAAGCGCACAATGGCCAGGAAGTTCACCAGACTCAGTGCGGCCAAAACCCCCCAAAAATAACAACCACGTCCGGTAAACACACCGCAACGAAACCGTAGCCTTCCCAAAAGGTCGGGCTCCCCCGAAGTCCTGCCCAGCCACCACCTACAATGACACGGTGTTAAGGGGCAACGCCCCCCCCAAATCGTAGTGACCCACCTCCTCGCTGGGCTCCCACTCAGGACGAGATCTAGCGATCCCGCAACAGCGGGCAATACTCCGCAGGAGCCACGTCGCCACTCCTGAGCATGGACCCAAGTCCGAACCATGCTAGAAGGGAGGTAGCGTTACGTCATCCGAGCCGAGCCGGGCTTCCGCCTCGCACACAAATGCCGGGGTCAATTGTTACGACCTAAAGATCGTGGGAGCCCAACCCCCGCCTAGATCCGCTGACATACCTCATTGAACCACCCCTTTGCGAAAGGAACACCGCCCCGGAGGTCCGAAGCTATATTAGAATGGGCATGCCTCGCGGCACTCCCCCCTCCCAGCCGAGTCAAGCAACCGCATTTGCTCGGCCTGCCAGGGGCAGGGCGCCCAGGGAACGCCCAGACGGTGCTGCCCGGGATGCGGATGGAGGCATGTGCATATCCCTCCTGGCCAGCAGTCCGGGCCCCGCGACCGAAAAAGTTCGCGGCCGGGTCGGCCAAGCCTCCAACAGGTCGACCCGATGATCCGCCACGATCCCCGACGCCGGGGATAGCGTTGTCAGACCTTTAGTTCACGCACGAAAAACAACCTAGGGTAAGGACACGACTGACACTAACGCCGCCCGACCATCTGACAAAGCACCCCCTGGCCGTTGAGCCCTTGACACTTAATGCTTTCGGCCCTGACATCCTGACAAAGGTGCCCCTGGCCGTTGCACCGTCTGACAAAAGCAGGTCAGGCACTCCTGTTCCTGACATCCTCGTCCGAAGCTTCCGCTGACAACCGAGCCAGCTCAGCACGTCGAGTAAGCATGCCAGGTCAGCCCCACCTAGTCATCTCCCATCAGGTATAAATACCTCCTCACTTCTTACGGTGAAGGGGTTGGCAAATTCTCTCTCTCAATCCATTATTCACACACGTGAGCAAAGGTCGTCCACATCTTTGTTCTCCCACTTATAGCTCGCCACGTACGGTCGACACACCCTCAATCCGACCGGCGTGCCTAGCCCCCGTTTTAAGTCCTATTACTGACTTAGGCATCGGAGGGGCTAAGGGTTGGACCCCAACCCTGCCCTTCTGACGAGTTGCTCGTGGTGTAGGAAAGCTCGCCCCTTGGTCGACGTCAGCCTTTGGCTCCCGCCACCCGATCTTCTTTCGTCGTGTCCGGTGAGATTTGACTCCGTGGCCACCCCCGTCGGCAAGTCTAGCCTCTTCACCCCACTAATCACTTGTTAAATAGCCCACCTAAACCCTCGTATCAACATAACCACCATGCCCTTGGTTCCTCTCAATACAAATTCATTGTACGCGAGTTCCACCTCGTAACAATTGGCGCCGTCTGTGGGAACCGAAGGGTCACACCCATGTTATACTCCATGCCGATCACTCAGAACCCTGACCACGGCAAGGATCCCATGGGTCAGGAGCCACTCTCTTTACTAGTCACCCCAGCACCCGACCCCACTCCGGAGATGGGCGCCGAGACAGACCATACTTCGGCCCGCGTAATCTCGAAGAGCTTCGAGGCTGTTACTCAGGCGATGGGAAGCTACGCGGCGACGGGGGCAGAGCCACCGCCCGGCCCCTCGGAGCCCCCGAATGTGAGATGTAATCTCCACCTTCAGTTCGAGGAGGAGGGGGAGACAGGGGGCTCGCCAAGGAGGTTACGGCCCAGCAGAAGCTCCTGGAAGAGCTAATGGAGGTCGCGCGGCTGTGGAGGCACCGGGAGGAGGCGGCCGCAGCGCAAAGGCATTTGGACGAAGTAGCCGAGACCGCCAGGAGGGCCTACCAGGACGAAGAAACCGACCGCCACCAGCTCAGCTTCATCTTCGCGGAGCGCGAAAGGCTAAGGAGGGAGAACGAAGGCAACCGGGAAATCCTAGAGGTGACTGCGACTGGCCGGCGGCTCGGGGATGGGCGGGGCCCGTTGTTGGCCAGGTCCCCACCGGGAGGAGGCAGTCCACCTCGCCTGCACCACTCCAATCGCCTGCACGATGTCACGCCCCGCTTCCCTAAAATGGAGGCGAGACGTGAGAAGGTCCGCTCAAACGTGGAGCTGTGAAGCTGCACGCCTGATAAGTGTCAATTTAGTATAAGCAGGTCCCTGTAATCGCAAACGGAACAACAACAATAATAATAATAGAATGAGAGGGATACGAAAATAACCAATCTCAAATCGTCCATAAAATATTCAACATCACAGAAAAAGCCGCCAGGCTAAAATAGAAAGAGTCTAAAGGCCCAGAACAATGCCAAACAAGCACAAACATAACAGAGTATCAAACTAGGTGCCACACACCGACAACCTAAGCAGTCTACCAAAAACCAAACATAGACACTAAGACTGATCTCCAGTGTCTACGAAGTCCTCGATCAACGCGGGTTCTGACTCAGCGTCAGCGAACACCGCGTCCACAGCAAGTATCTCAGGCTCGGGCTCTAACATGTGTCACCCAAAAGAGAAAAGGGGCACATGTCAGCAAGTCGAAAGATTTGTGCAAGGAAACTGAAAGAAAGGTAAACTAACAACCTCGCAGTTAAAGTATGGTGCATGGCAAGTAAAGTAAGGTGGTTACAAGTAAAGTAAAGTACAAGTAGCAAGTGGTAGTTGTGACATGTAATGTCAAGTAACAAGTACAAGTACGAGGGATCACCCACACATGGATGCCCTATTGCCCGCAGGCTGTATTCATGTCCAAGGGATCACTCAGAGAGTGCCCTATTGCCCGCATGCTGTGTTGAGCTCGTTTTCTGGACCACGAGCCAGAATTGTGATTGGCCCAGGGTTGTGCCCGCAGAACGGGTGCCTAGCCGGAACAAATAGTACAAGTATGTAGCGAAGCTACGCAATCACGATGAGTGTTCAAGCATGCAATGACATGAGCAGATATTCGCGTACCGTTAATTGAAATTAAACGTGACAGGCAAAATGCAATGACATGAACAGATATTCGCGTACCGTTAATTGTAATTAAACATGGCAGTTAAAATGCAATAGCAGTTAAGGATGCATGGATGAAATGAACAGTTAATACGCGTACCGTTATGGGAAAGTAAACGTGACATACAAGCATGATGAAGGTGACAGACCAACCTTCGTTGTCAAGCTAGGTCTATGGCGTCTAAACGGCTATCCTTTCACCGTCTAGTCTCTTTTACGCTAAAGCAAGGAAAATGGCCTAAGACATGGCCCAAATCAAGAGATGCAAGTTTCACATGCCTGATACCGGGATTGACGAGCAATGAAGATCGTCACACAAGCTAACTACGAAATAGATCACTGTTATAGCAAAAAAATAATTAGAACAACGATTCTAAATAAATTTCTTAATAGAATCCTAATTGTCTAATAATCCATTTTATTAGAGTTTCACAAATGTCAATGTGGGTTATGCTAAAACAAAAGAATCGAGTATTAACATGAAGAAGCGGAGGAACGATGCCGAGAAACCACGGCAACAGAAGAACGATCAGGCTCAGATCTGGAAATGAGGGAAAAATCTGGAGAAGTAGGTTTGGATGAGGATTTTGGGGGTGTGATGAAAGTTTGAGCAAGTTGAGAGGTAGAATGTGTTAAGTGAGGGTTTGGATGATGGATTTTGGGCTTGGGATGAAGGAATAAGGGTTTGAGGTAGTAGGGGGCTCAATGTGGGAGAAACTAGGGTTTTAGGTCATGAGGAAGAAGAAGAAAACGTTTGGAGAGGTATTTATAGAGTTTGGTGGCGGCTAGGGCAAAACTAGGGTTTCCTGTACTGTTTAGTCGGTCAAAGAGCAACCACTGACCGACTAGTTTGGGAACTAGTCGGTCGGTTGACCAACGCAGACCGACTAAGTGTAAACAGTAACCCCGGACGAAAATTAGGATTTAGATTTAGTCGGTCAAAGAACAACTACTGACCGACTAGTTCGACATCTAGTCGGTCGATGAACGTTCTTAGACCGACTAAGGGTAAACAGTAACTAGTGTCAAAAATAATTAATGAGTTAGTCGGTTAAAGAAGCATTACCGACCGACTAGTTTGCAACCTAGTCGGTCAACCAACGTGCTTAGACCGACTAACGAAAAACAGTAACTCCTGAACATTTATCAAAGCCCACTAGTCGGTTCAAGAAGGTTTTCCGACCGACTGGATTGTCATCTAGTCGGTTGGTGCCCCTTCTTATACCGGCTAATGTGCACTGAAAGTTCTGAAATGGAGTGCGAAGCTCCGGGATGGTTTCCTAAGTCTCCTAGGCTCGTTCTAACTCTAAGATATCGATGTTATGAAGTCTGTCACGAATGACTTACTTCAAACACGCCGACCGACGGAAGAATCTAGAGAATCACGACGAAACGAACGAAAATGAAAACTACGGATACGGAAATGGAAATCGCAACCAAGGAGAAGCAACCAAATAATATAATATATATATAATCCATACATGAAAAACCAGTCGTTACATCCTCCCCAACTTAAGAAAAATTCCTTCCTCGGAATTCCCAAAACTCACGTGTCCGGGAACAAAAGTGGGTAGCGCTCTCGCATCTCATCTTCTCTCTCCCAAGTAGACTCTCCCGGCGAACCGTGCCGCCACATCACTCTAACAAGATCGACGACCTTGTTCCGAAGTGACCTCTGACGCCTGTCCAAAATCTGCACCGGATGCCGGTCATACGTCAAATCTGGGTGAACGACGATCTCCGAGAAATCCACAGTATGAGATGGATCGCTGATGTATGACGAAGCTGCGACACATGGAAAACATCATGAACTCCTTCCAAAGATGGCGGCAAGGCTAAGCGGTAAGCTACCTCGCCAGCCCTCTCCAGAATGTCAAACGGTCCAATGTATCGTGGGCTCAACTACCCTCGCTTCCCAAAACGAATCACTCCACGATTCAGGGAAATCCTCAGAAACACATGATCCCCAGGCTGAAACTCCAAAGGACGACGTTTGGCATCCGCCCAATGCTTAAAATGGTCCTGAGCAATCCTCAACCTCTCCCGAATGTTCCTGATAACCTCCACAGCCTCCACAATCATCTCAGGCCCCAACAGCTCCCGATCGCCAACGTCATCCCAATTCAATGGCGATCGACACTTCCTCCCATACAAAGCGACGAAAGGCGCCATGCCAATAGACGACTGGTATCTGTTGTTGTAAGAGAACTCCACCAAGTGTAGATGGTCCTCCCACGAACCCTTAAAATCCAACATGGATGCCTTCAGCATGTCTTCCAAAATCTGAATCGTCCTCTCGGACTGGCCATTCGTCTGCGGATGGTACGCCGTGCTGAAACTCAGACACGTACCCAAACTCTTCTGCAAACTCTGCCAGAACTGAGATGTGAATCTCGTGTCTCTGTCCGACACGATACTCACGGGGACCCCATGAAGTCGTACGACCTCCTGCACGATTCACGTTACATCACTATCTAAGCTAGGAAAAGGAAACAGAAACGAAGAGTAAAAGAATTTACCTCCATGTATCTCCTTGCTAGCGCCTCAGTGGACTGTCCCACTCGGAATGGAATAAAGTGCACGGATTTGGTCAATCGATCTACGATCACCCAAATCGCGTCATTCTGCTTCGGACTCCGAGGTAGTCCAGTCACGAAATCCATAGTGATGTGCTGCCATTTCCACTCCGGAATCGGAAGCGGTTGTAGCAACCCCGCCGTACGCTGATGCTCCGCCTTCACTTGCTGGCAAACCAAATACTTGGCCACGCTCCGAGCCACGCTCCTATTCATACCATGCCACCAAAAGTTCAGACAAAGATCCTTGTACATCTTGGTCCCACCAGGATGTACGGAATACGGCAAACTGTGTGCCTCCACCAACAACTCCTCTCTGATATCCCCAGCAGGCACACACAACCTGGCCCCATACCTCAACGAGCCATCTTCATGAACCAAAAAGTCAGTCCGCAGACCGGCTTCAACCTGTTCCCGAATCTTCACCAGCTTCGGATCTCCGGCCTGACTCGCCTTAATCCGATCCACGATCATTGACTGCACCTGCATGTACATCAACGAAGAAGCCCCCCCGGGAAGAACAATCTCCACTCTAGACTCGCAAAAATCCTGCTGTAATCTCCACTGCGAAGTCAACATCATCACCGCGGGAAGCCTACTCAAAGCATCCGGAACCACATTCATATTGCCAGGGTGATACTGCAGATCAATCTTAAAATCTGCCATGAGCTCCAACCATCGACGCTGTCGCATGTTGAGCTCCTTCTGGGTGAAAATACTTCATGCTTTTGTGATCGGTGAAGATTTTCACTTTCTCACTCAGCAGGAAGTGTCTCCAAATCATAAGTGCAAACACAACAGCAGCCAGCTCCAAATCATGCGTAGGGTAATTCTTATCTTGAACCTTGAGCTGACGCGACGCATAAGCCACCACATGTCCATGCTGATGCAAAACACAACCGAGACCCTTGCGAGAAGCATCACAAAAGATCTCGAATCCTCCACTACGATCAGGCACAGCAAGAAAAGGGGCATTCGTCAGCCTCTCCCTCAGAACACCAAAGGCATCCTCACAATCACCCGACCAAACAAAAGCAACATCCTTCCGCGTCAACCTGGTCATCGGCTCCGCAATACGGGAAAATTCCTTAATAAAATGCCGATAATATCCCGCCAAACCAAGGAAACTCTGAATCTCAGACGCAGACGACGGAACAGGCCACTCCCAGATGGCCCTAATCTTCTCGGGATCCACTGAAATACCATCTCCAGTCACCACATGCCCGAGAAAAGCAACTCTGTCCAACCAAAACTCGCACTTCGAAAACTTAGCATACAACCGATGCTTCCTCAAAATCTCCAGCACCGTCCTCAAGTGCGAGGCATGCTCCTCCTCTGACTTAGAATAGATTAGAATGTCGTCAATAAAGATAACGACAAACTTATCTAAAAAGTCATTGAAAATCAGGTTCATCAGATTCATGAAAACTGCGGGTGCGTTAGTTACGCCGAAAGGCATAACCACAAACTCATAGTGTCCATACTTCATCCTGAAAGCTGTCTTCGGAACATCATCCTTCTTCACCTTCAACTGATGGTAACCATTCCTCAAATCCAACTTAGAAAACACCCTCGATCCTCCCAGCTGATCAAAGATATCATCGATGCGAGGCAACGGGTATTTGTTCTTAATGTTCACCGCATTCAACTCCCGATAGTCCATGCACCTACGACGCGAACCATCCTTCTTCTTAACCAACAACACCGGTGCTCCCCACGGAGACACACTAGGGTTGATGTAACCCTTCTGCATAAGCTCATCCAACTGCCTACGTAATTCCTCCAACTCTGCTGGTGGCATACGATATGGTGCCTTCGAAATGGGATGCGCACCTGGAATAAGATCAATAGAAAACTCCAAAGCTCAATCAGGCGGTAATCCAGACATCTCCTCGGGGAAGACGTCATCAAATTCTCGCACCACAGCTGGCCTCTCCAACTCCATCTGCATAGCCACAACCTCCACTGGTCTGGCTCGAAATCTGACAGGACCAAGCGAACTGCTACCACGGCTGAACTCAAACACTGGGTGTCCAGGAATCTCGAACACGACCTTCTTCCTCCGACAGTCGATCATGGCATAGAAGCTCGCCAGCCAATCCATCCCAAGGACCGCATCGTAGTTGATGATGTCGTGGACAATGAAATCAGCACAAAGCTCATGTCCACAAACCACCAACGGGCAAGAATTGTACACACGATGCACCGAGACCACACCGTTCCCTGTGACGATATTCCAACTCTTAGGAAGAGAGGACGTCGACAAGGAATGCTTCTCCACGAAGCTCCAGGCCAAAATGCACATCGACGCACCTGAGTCAAAGAGGACTCGTGCAGGAAATGTGCAAACCAAAACCACACCTAGCAAACAGTCTAACAATCAAATCATATTCTAGCAACAAACATGAGCAACAACCAACATAATCAACAATCAAACATAACTAAGGAAGAAACAGCTAGGATGAGCGTTACCTGTAATAACCATGTCCACGGCCATGCTCTCCTCCACATTCATCAGAAAGGCCTGCCCTCTCGGCGGAACACCCTGCCGAAAGGCCTGTCTCTGTGGAACAAGGGGCGCTCCACGTCCAGCGGGCACAGGGGCTCTCTGTTGCAATGGCTGAGCAGCAATAGGTCCCCACCAAGGCTGCTTCGACTTGGGACACTCCTTGATGGTATCAGCAGGATCTCCGCAGACAATACACTGTCCCAGGAACCTCCTACACTGATCCCTGAGGTGCCCGGTCTTGCCGCAGAAATGGCAAGTCTTCAGAATAGGCCCTCCTGGCCTCTTGAACTGCACCGAATGATTAGGCTTGAAACCAGACCTAACCACCGCCCTGGCCTGCTCCATAGGCCTCTTCCCTGCTCCTGAAACATGTCCCTTCCTCTGGTTCAAATTCAACTCATGCCATCTCGTGGCAACCAGGACCTTCTGATATGTCTCCAGGTCAGAAGAGGTCACAAAGCTCTGAAGCTCCAAGGCAAGTCCCTGAAGGAATCGCTGAGCTTTCTCATCGGCATCTTGCACCATCTTTGGTGCAAACCGAGTGAGCCTCGTGAACTCCTGGTGGTACTGATCCACCGACAAGCTCCCCTGCTTCAGATCTATGAAGCGCTGCAGCATCACCTGTCTAGCAGCCTTCGGGAAGAACTCTCGATCAAATCTGGCCTTGAAGGTAGCCCAAACTATAGGCACCTCCAACATCTTCTCCTCAGCATCCCACCAGTTTCTGGCATTATCCTTCAGCTGCCTCTTGGCCAAATCAACCCATCCAGCCGGGTTAATCTTCGCCATCGCCAGGTTATCCTCAATGTTCCGAATCCACTCATCGGCAGCCAGAGGACCCTCAGACCCATCAAAATATGCGGGACCCAGCTCCCGAAATTGCTTCGCTCCCGGCTCGGAGCGAGGGGCATCCGGAAGTGCCCGACCACCTCGAGCAAGCGGAGCATTCTGGATCTGCAGCAGCACGCCCTGCTAAACCTGCATCATCTGGAGCATCATCCGCATCATCTCTCCATTGGTGGGTTCCCGCTCAGGCTCCTCATCATGAGGGGGCGCACCACTACCTCAACCACGGGTGATTCGCCTTCGTGCCATCTAATGACACAGAAAACGAAACAATTAGACTCATAGCTTAGGGCTCGGATGTCGAATTTATTTGTTTGACAATCTTATATTATTATCGTTATCCCGATAATTGCAGTTACAGAGCGACCTGCATGGGCCACCACTAAAACCTGTCACGCCCCGCTTCCCTAAAATGGAGGCGAGACGTGAGAAGGTCCGCTCAAACGTGGAGCTGTGAAGCTGCACGCCTGATAAGCGTCAATTTAGTATAAGCAGGTCCCTGTAATCACAAACGGAACAACAACAATAATAATAATAGAATGAGACGGATACGAAAATAACCAATTTCAAATCGTCCATAAAATATTCAACATCACAGAAAAAGCCGCCAGGCTAAAATAGAAAGAGTCTAAAGGCCCAGAACAAGGCCAAACAAGCACAAACATAACAGAGTATCAAACTAGGTGCCACGCACCGACAACCTAAGCAATCTAACAAAAACCAAACATAGACACTAAGACTGATCTCCAGTGTCTACGAAGTCCTCGATCAATGCGGGTTCTGACTCAGCGTCAGCGAACACCGTGTCCACAGCAAGTATCTCAGGCTCGGGCTCTAACATGTGTCACCCAAAAGAGAAAAGGGGCACATGTCAGCAAGTCGAAAGACTTGTGCAAGGAAACTGAAAGAAAGGTAAACTAACAACCTAGCAGTTAAAGTATGGTGCATGGCAAGTAAAGTAAGGTGGTAACAAGTAAAGTAAAGTACAAGTAGCAAGTGGTAGTTGTGACATGTAATGTCAAGAAACAAGTACAAGTACAAGGGATCACCCACACATGGATGCCCTATTGCCCGCAGGCTGTATTCATGTCCAAGGGATCACTCAGAGAGTGCCCTATTGCCTGCAGGTTGTGTTGAGCTCGTTTTCTGGACCACGAGCCAGAATTGTGATTGGCCCAGGGTTGTGCCCGCAGAATGGGTGCCTAGCCGGAACAAATAGTACAAGTATGTAGCGAAGCTACGTAATCACGATGAGTGTTCAAGCATGCAATGACATGAGCAGATATTCGCGTACCGTTAACTGAAATTAAACGTGACAGGCAAAATGCAATGACATGAACATATATTCGCGTACCGTTAATTGTAATTAAACATGGCAGTTAAAATGCAATAGCAGTTAAGGATGCATGGATGACATGAACAGTTAATACGCGTACCGTTAAGGGAAAGTAAACGTGACATACAAGCATGATGAAGGTGACGGACCAACCTTCGTTGTCAAGCTAGGTCAATGGTGTCTAGACGGCTATCCTTTAACCGTCTAGTCTCTTTTACGCTAAAGCAAGAAAAATGGCCTAAGACATGGCCCAAATCAAGAGATGCAAGTTTCACTTGCCTGATACCGGGATTGACGAGCAATTAAGATCGTCACACAAGCTAACTACGGAATAGATCACTGTTATAGCAAAACAATTATTAGAACAACGATTCTAAATCGATTTCTTAATAGAATCCTAATTTTCTAATAATCCATTTTATTAGGGTTTCACAAATGTCAATGTGGGTAATGCTAAAACTAAAGAATCGAGTATTACCGTGAAGAAGCAGAGGAACGATGCCGAGCAACCACGGCAACGGAAGAACGATCCGGCTCAGATCTGGAAATGGGGGAAAAATATGGAGAAATAGGTTTGGATGTGGATTTTGGGGGTTTGATGAAAGTTTGAGGAAGTTGAGAGGTAGAATGTTTTAAGTGAGGGTTTGGATGATGGATTTTGGGCTTGGGATGAAGGAATAAGGGTTTGAGGTAGTAGGGGGCTCAATGGGGGAGAAACTAGGGTTTTAGGTCATGAGGAAGAAGAAGAAAACGTTTGGAGGGGTATTTATAGAGGTTGGTGGCGGCTAGGGCAAAACTATGGTTTCCTGTACTGTTTAGTCGGTCAAAGAGCAACCACTGACCGACTAGTTTGGGAACTCGTCGGTCGGTTGACCAACGCAGACCGACTAAGTGTAAACAGTAACCCTTGATGAAAATTAGGATTTAGATTTAGTCGGTCAAAGAAAAACTACTGACCGACTAGTTCGACATCTAGTCGGTCGATGAACGTTCTTAGACCGACTAAGGGTAAACAGTAACTAGTGTCAAAAATAATTAATGAGTTAGTCGGTTAAAGAAGCATTGCCGACCGACTAGTTTGCAACGTAGTCGGTCAACCAACGTTCTTAGACCTACTAACGATAAACAGTAACTCCTGAACATTTATCAAAGCCCACTAGTCGGTTCAAGAAGGTTTTTCGACCGACTGGATCGTCATTTAGTCGGTCGGTGCCCCTTCTTATACCAGCTAATGTGCACTGAAAGTTCCGAAATGGAGCGCGAAGCTCCGGGATGGTTTCCTAAATCTCCTAGGCTCGTTCTAACTCTAAGATATCGACGTTATAAAGCCCGTCACGAATGACTTACTTCAAACACGCCGACCGACGGAAGAATCTAGAGAATCACGACGAAACAAACGAAAACGAAAACTACGGAGACGAAAATGGAAATCGCAACCAAGGAGAAGAAACCAAATAATATAATATATATATAATCCATACATGAAAAACCAGTCGTTACACACGAGGAAGCCGTTTGTCGACAACTACGCTTCCTCACTGCCGAGCGCGAAAGGCTTCTGTGGGAGAATCAGGAGCGGATGGAGATTCGGGGGGAGGCGGCCGAAGGGCGATGGTACTGGGAAAACCGTAGCCCGCAACCCGTCGAATCCTCGAACCGGGGAAGGAGCCCCGCCAGGCGACCGTCACACTACTCCCCGGGGCGGGGGGACCGTCGTCAGTCGAGGTGCGACCGGAGCCAGACCTCCGAATGGCAGAGAGGAGATGCACCTGAGTGCCCTACCTATTTGGAGGAGGCCACGCCGCTTGCACGGTGGATCACATCTGCCCCGAGGCCAATAAGGTTCAAACCTCCCCACCTGGCCACATACAACGGAAGAGGCGACCCCCTCACACACGTGCAACAATACCGGGGGGCAATGGAGGCGCATGATGTGGATGAGGCGTTCATGTGCCGGCATTTCTCCCAAAGTCTGAGGGACACCGCGCTGGACTGGTACTTCGGCCTACCCGTAAGATCCATTGGGAGCTTTGGCGAGCTGTCCCACAAGTTCTGCCAAGAGTTTCGGGCCGGGCGGACGAAGAAGAAGCCCTTGGACTATCTCAGCACGATAGTCCAAGGAGAAGGGGAGACAACGGGTAGATACATGCGCCGCTTTCAGGATGAGAGACGGGCGGTGGTGACATGCGGTGACGAGGTACTTATGCTGGCCTTCAAGATGGGATTGCGGACTCGGAGCCTCCATAAATCCCTGCTTCGAGATCAGCCGACCGACTATGAGGTGCTGGTTGCGATGGCGGAGAGGCATGCATTGGCCAAAGAGACTCTCGGCACAAAGGCCCTATTTCCCCCGGTGAAGCCACTCCAAGGCGAGCCCCGGTCACACCCTCGGCCAAGGCAAGAAGAGCGGCACCGAGGTCGCGACCAGTTGGCCCAACCAAGGCGCGAACCGGCGGGGCGACGCCCGCAAGATCGCCCTGGCCCGGCGCGTGAGTTTGCCCCGGCCCAAGGGCCCACCCGAGTCGTCCCGAGACAGGAAGGCCCCTTGCAGGCACACTACACGCAGCTCAACGCCCCCATGTTAGAGGTTCTGGCCGTGGCGACGAAGGTCGGACTACTGCCGGAGCCTCCCCGGGGGATGAGGTCGGATCCAAAAAAGCGGGATCTCCAGAGGTATTGCCGCTATCACCGTGACCACGGCCACGATACCGACCAATGATACACTCTTAAGAGAGAGATCGAGCGGCTGATCCAGGCGGGCCACTTGGGAGGCTTCGTGGGGGACAGGCGGGCAGTACAAGGAGAAAGAGCCCCCACAGGAGGCGCGGGGGCCGGAACCACCGTCGGACCACGATTGGGAGGAGCCACGCCCCCCGGGGCGATCATGCGCATAGAGATGATAAGCGGGGGGCCACCCCCAGAAGGGACGTCGCCCACGATCTCGCAGGCAGGTGCCCGACGGGTGATGGTAGCGGGCGCCAGTAGCAGGCCGAAGCGGAGAAGGACAAACCGACCCCATATCACCTTTATCGAGGAAGATCAGCGGGAGGTTGGGAGTCGGTGCGATGACGCCCTCGTCGTCGAGGCTCGGATCGGGGCGGTCATCGTCAGCCGGCTCCTGATTAACACCGAAAGCTCCTGCGACATCCTGTTCATGTCAACAGTCGAAAGGATGGGGTGAGGGCGTGTGGACCTAGAGCCCTGCACGGGCCCCATCATCGGCTTCACCGGCCATATGATCCCCATAGTCGGGACGATCACCCTGCCGATGACTCTGGGGGAGGAACCGAGGGTCGCCACCAGGGGGACACAGTTTGTCATCGTCGACGCCGCCTCGGCGTACAACAGAATCATAGGGCGTCCATACATGACGGCCATAGAGGCGCTCCCCAGCCTGCTACACCAGATAATGAAATTTCGGACCCCGCAGGGGGTGGGACAGGTACAAGGAAACCAAGAGGTGTATGGGGGCCGCGACAAGGGGCCAGTCAGGCATGGGAGCCCGAAGAGGGCCCTGACGGTCCTCATCCCCGATGAAAGGGAGGACTTCTGCGACCAGCGGCCAACCCCGGTCGAGGAGGTCGAGGAGGTTCCCATAGCCGCGGATGAAGAAAGAACCGTCTCCATCAGGACGACCGCCTTGAGAGCGGCCCTCGTTGGCCTGCTCCGGGAAAATGCGGATATATTTTACTGGTCACCCACAGACATGCCGGGGGTTGACCCAAAGGTGATCTCCCACAGGTTGAACACGGACCCAGAAGCCCGACCGGTCCGACAGAAGAAGAGAAGCGCGGGGGGAGAAAAGAAGAGGGCGGCCGAGGAAGAAGTAGAGCGGCTCCTTGAAGCCAAGTTTGTCCGGCCAGTGGATTACCTGGACTGGCTTGCTAATGTCGTTTTGGTGAAGAAGCCCAGTGGAAAGTGGCGCATGTGCGTCGACTTCACCGACCTCAACAAGGTGTGCCCAAAGGACAGTTTCCCCCTACCCCAGATCGACCTCTTGGTGGACCAGGAATCCGGTTACGAGTTGTTAAGCTTTATTGATGCCTTCTCGGGCTACAACCAGATACCGATGGCGGAGGAGGAAGAGGAAAAGACATCCTTTGTCACCGATAAGGGCACCTTCTGTTACACCAAGATGCCCTTTGGACTGAAGAACGCTGGGGAGACCTATCAGCTGATGGTAGACCGAATATTCAGCTCTCAGGTGGGGCAAAACTTGGAGGTCTACATTGACGACATGCTGGTAAAGAGTAGGAGGGCCCCATACCACCTCGTCGACTTACAGGAAACGTTCCAAAGGGTCCGCCGATACAACTTAAGACTGAACCCCGCAAAGTGTATCTTCAGCGTGCAGTCGGGAAAATTCCTAGGATTCATGATAACGAAGCGGGGGATCGAGGCGAACCCCGACAAGGTGACGGCCCTTATCAATATGGTGGAACCCCGGACAATCCGGGACTTGCAGCGACTGAACGGCCAGATCGCTGCTCTGGGGCGATTCCTGTCGAAATCTGCGGAGAAGTCACTCCCCTTCTTCAGGGTCTTGCGCGCTGCCTTTGGCGAAGCTAAGGATAAGAGGAAGGTGATCCCATGGGACAACGACTGTGCATGGGCGTTCACGGAGCTGAGGGCTTACCTACAAAGTCCACCGCTCCTCGCATGTCCGGAAGAAGGCGAACCCCTAGGGTTGTACTTGGCAACCAACGAAGAGGCCGTTAGTTTCGTCTTGATCATGGAGGAAGGGGGGGTGCAGCGCCCTGTTTACTACGCCAGCCGGATCCTCCGGGAGGCGGAGACTTGCTACAGTCCCATCGAGAGAACCACCTACTGCCTAATCACCACCGCCCGAAAGCTCCGACCCTACTTCCAGGCCCATCCCATCGCCGTCCACACCAACATGCCCCTCGAGAAAAACCAGAAGAGGCTGGAGCAGTCGGGGAGGATGCTCAACTGGAGTGTCGAGCTCAGCGAGTTCGACATAACATACAAAGCCCGGACGGCGATCAAGGGCCAGGCGCTGGCCGACTTTGTGGTGGAATGCACCGCAAGGGGCGCTCCGGGGGACCAACCAGAGCCCCCATCGGTGACCGTGTCCCCGCGGGGGACCGGGGGAGGGGGGTGAACCCTCAAAGCCCTTCCGGATGGACATGGACGAATTGTGGACCATCCACATCGACGGCTCCACGACGGGATCCGGGAAGGGGGCCGGTATCGTCATTCAGACCCCCGACGGGTGCTCGTTGGATTACGCCCTACGCTTCAACTTCCCGACAACCAACAATGTCACGGAATACGAGGCCACGGTTAACGAATTGAAGATCGGTAGGGCGGTGGGGGCGACGAACGTGTTACTCCTTAGTGATTCACGACTCGTTGTCCAACAGATCTTAGGAAGCTTCGAGGCCTGAGAAGAAATGATGAAGCGCTACCATAGCGCATCCAGATTGAGCTCCGTAAGTTCAAGAAGGCGGACGTCCAGCACCTTCCCCGCTCCAACAACCTCCGGGCAGACGCCATGTCTAAGCTGGCAAGGTGGAGAGGCAGGCCCTGTCATTCGTACTCCTTGACAGAGTGATGTACCGTCGCCGCCGCGCCAATTTCGACGTCCTGCCAAATCTAAAATGCTTGGGCCCGGAGCAGGCTGAGCATGTCATCCGCGAAGTGCACGAAGGCTTCTTCGAAAACCACCATGGCGGTCGCACCATCGCCCACAAAATAATGCGCCAGGGGTACTATTGGCCGACAATGATCCGGGACGCGGTACAATACGTCAAGAGGTGCGAGGCGTGCCAGAAATTCTGCCGACGGACGACTGCACCTCTGGCCAATTTGATGCCCATCGTGAGCCCGATCCTATTCGGCAAATGGGGACTCGACATCCTTGGGCCTTTCCTGAAGGCCTCCGGGGGAAGGAAATATCTAGTCGTCGCCGTGGACTACTTTACGAAGTGGGTGGAGGCAGAGCCGCTAGCGTTTATCACATGGACGGACATGAAGGGCTTTATCTGGTAATCCATTATATGTCGCTTCGGGATACCCCGCTCGATAGTCACAGATAACGGAAGGCAGTTCGATTGCGAAGGCTTCTGTGACTTCTGTTCGGGCTGGGCGATCAAACTCCATTTCGCGTCAGTCGCTCACCCGTAGTGCAACGGAATGGCAGAGGCCGCGAATAAATGCATCTTGAACCCTATGAAAAAAAGTGGACGTCACCCTTGGGGCATGGGTCGAAGAGCTGCCGGGAATCCTATGGTCCTATCGCACCACCCACAATGCCTCGACAGGAGAAAGCCCGTTCATGCTAGCATACGGATCGGAGGCGGTCGTTCCCATGCAGATTGGAGAAGAGATGCTCTGACTAAAACTCTTCGACGAAGAGATCAATGGAGAGGGACTCGGCCTCAGTCTTGAATTGATAGACGAGGTAAGAGACCGGGCCCTGACGAGCCTCGTGAAGCACAGCCAGAGGATAGCGCGACACTACGACTCCCGGGTGAAGCAGCGAACTTTCAGGATCGGTGACTTGGTCCTCAGAGACGCCACCTTCCGACCCGAGACAGCCCTACGGGGAAAGCTGGCCGCCAAATGGGAAGGGCCCTACAAGGTCATCGATATCGTCGGACCAACCACGTACATCTTGTCAACCCCCGATGGGAATGAGCTGGCCCATCCTTGGAATGCAAAGCACCTGCTAAAGTTCTACCAATAGTTGTAAGTTTTTCTTTTATATATACGAAATACACATCTACCCGCTTTCCCCAACATTGTTGTTTCCACATAAGTTTTTCAGCGCCAAACCTCTGAACCTCTGGGGTAGGGCCAACCCTAGACACCCAAACCAGAGAAGGGCACGGGCCGGGCTACGCGCCTGCTCTCCCCCTCAAGACCTCTGGGTCAGCGCCAACCCTAGCCACCCAAACCAGAGAAGGGCACGGGCCGGGCTACGCGCCTGCTCCCCCCTCAAGACCTCTGGGGCAGGGCCAACCCTAGCCACCCAAAACAGAGAAGGGCACGGGCAGGGCTACGCGCCCGTTCCCCCCTTCAAGACCTCTGGGGTAGGGCCAACCCTAGCTACCCAAAACAGAGAAGGGCACGGGCCGGGCTACGCACCCGCTCCCCCCCTCAAGACCTCTGGGGCAGGGCCAACCCTAACCACCCAAACCAGAGAAGGGCACGGGCCGGGCCACGCGCCTGCTCCCCCCCTCAAGACCTCTGGGGCAGGGCCAACCCTAGCCACCCAAACTAGAGAAGGGAACGGGCCGGGCTACGCGCTCGCTCCCCCCCTCAAGACCTCTGGGGCAGGGACAACCCTAGCCACCCACACCAGAGAAGGGCATGGGCCGGGCTACGCGCCTGCTCCCCGCTCAAGACCTCTGGGGCAGGGACAACCCTAGCCACCCACACCAGAGAAGGGCACGGGCCGGGCTACGCGCCTGCTCCGCCCCTCAAGACCTCTGGGTCAGGGCCAACCCTAGCCACACTAACCAGAGAAGGGCACGGGCCGGGCGACGCGCCCGCTCCCCCCCTCAAGACCTCTGGGGCAGGGCCAACCCTAGCCACCCAAACCAGAGAAGGGCACGGGCCAGGCCACGCACCCGCTCCCCACCTCAAGACCTCTAGGGCAGGGCCAACCCTAGCCACCCAAACCAGAGAAGGGCACGGGCCGGGCTACGCGCCCGCTCTCCCCCTCAAGACCTCTGGGGCAGGGCCAACCCTAGCCACCCAAACCAGAGAAGGGCACAGGCCGGGCCACGCGCCCGCTCCCCCCCTCAAGACCTCTGGGGCAGGGCCAACCCTAGCCACCCAAACCAGAAAAGGGCACGGGCCGGGCTACGCGCCCGCTCCCCCCCTCAAGACCTCTGGGGCAGGGCCAACCCTAGCCACCCAAACCAGAGAAGGGCACGGGCTGGGCTACGTGCCCGCTTCCCCCCTCAATACCTCTGGGGCAGGGCCAACCCTAGCCACCCAAACCAGAGAAGGGCACGGGCCGGGCCACGCGCCCGCTCCCCCCCTCAAGACCTCTGGGGTAGGGCCAACCCTAGCCACCCAAACCAGAGAAGGGCACGGGCCAGGCTACGCGCCCGCTCCCTCCCTCAAGACCTCTAGGGTAGGGCCAACCCTAGCCACCCAAACCAGAGAAGGCCACGGGCCGGGCTGCTTGCCCGCTCCCCCCCCCTCAAGACCTCGGGGGCGGGGCATTGGCCTCGTCGCGTAACCACACCCCAGACCTGGCAAACCCGTGATCCTTGAAAAGTCGAACCCGGGAAGGAGGATAAGGGCACGTAAACCGGGGCAAACGAGGCGTCAGTTCCCGTGGAGGCGGCCCCGATGCGACTTGGCGAAACGAAAGGACGCTCTAGAAATACGCCACCATTAATGATACACTTCAAAAGAGGTTCCCTAACCGCCACCTGGCAAAAGCGGTTTCCAACGGGCGTGATTCCAAGGAGCCCATCAATAATGCCAGCTCGTCACAATAACTACGGAGGAAACCTTCAACAAAATACCCCTATAAATACACCTCTCATCCTCCCGAAAGAGAGAAGAACAAAGAGTCGAAAGATATGAGATATCGGTCACAACACCCCCCCCACCCGCTGGGAAACGGGCCGAGACGCCTCGTCCTAACAAAAGGGAGGTCACCGGCCACCAGTGGTTCCCGCCTCCCTGGACGGTGGTCACCGCATCTCCACAGCCTCCGATAGGATATTCCCCTTACAAACGGATCGCCAATAGGATATTCCACTTACACAAGGGAAATCCACCTTTCACTCCTCCGTCTGCTCTAAACAGGACGAGTTGGAGAAAGGTAGGCATCCGCCCCCCGCCGGCAGGAAAGGCAAAAGCCCCCCCGGGCTTGCAGGCCAACACCTCCTCGCCGTCGACCTCCGGATGGGGTCCTCGGCCAGGCTGCATCCCCGACGAGCCCAAAAGGCAAGTCATGGTGTGTCAGCCCGCCCCAGCACACTCGGAACCCGAACCCCGCCCCTCAAACCCAAACCGCGAGGCGTGGAGGGGAGGCGGCCCGATCGTCAGGATTTCCCCCACCCTCAAACCCAAACCGCGAGGCGTGAAGGGAGATGACAAAGCAATGGAGAGGAGGCGGCCCGATCGTCAGGATTTCCCCCACCCTCAAACCCAAACCGCGAGGCGTGGAGGGAGATGACAAAGCAATGGAGAGGAGGCGGCCCGATCGTCAGGACCCTCCACCCCCGGGACAAAAACCACAGCAAGACAGCTTCCCTGGTGAGCCCGCCCAGCGCATCCACCCGGCCGAGGAGACCTGGCAACCCGTCAGCGCATTGGACAGACGCTCACCTAGGCGCCAAGAACAACTGAAGATAAAAAGGCCCACCCGGCAGAGGGTAACCCCTAAATCGGGAGGTCACTCACCGCAGGCGAGGACAGTTCCACAGCCCGCCCCCGAGCCGGATCATACCCCCAAGAACAGGCGATAATCTAAGTACCCGTGTGCGAACCATAGAAGGGTTCTTTTAAATATAAATGAAAACATTTATCTCCATCAAAGTCATTTTAACTTTCGGAAAATGCCATAGCCTGAAACGATCCCACCACCAAAGGCCGGGCGAGCTTACGAAACGGAACCACCCCTCGCGGTGGGTAAAGCATGAACAGAGAATCGCACTCCCCCTGTACTAACTTAGGACGCCCAGTAAGTATACCCCCGCAGTCCTAACCCCCCGATAACAGGAAGGACCGACGTTTCAAAACGAGACCCCTCGCCAACTAAAGTCAGCAATACCTTTCAGACAAAGGTGAAGGGGTTGAACTGAGGCCCGCTCTACAGGGCCGCTTCTGCCCGAGACAAAATCCACTTGCAACAGACACCCGGGGGTCAGCCATGCTACGAGTAGCCCCTGTTCGTGATAGGGCGGCATGTCTCATCCCGATCGCATCCAGTGATCCTCCGTCCCGCCCAAACACAACACAGACCATCAACATCCCCTTTCCCCGGACCTCATGCTCTCGGGCAAGGGAATGTTGGGGGCAGTAATTGTGTACTCAACCAAGAAAACAAAATAGATAACACCAGCGATAAAACACGACAAGGACCGGCCTCCCAATAGCGACTCACCCGCCTCGGTAGGGGCTAACCGGTTCGGCCCGCACAGCGACCAACTACCCGGCGCCGGCCTCCCAAACCACATCAAGAATCCCCCGCCCGGATTAAGACCCTGATCCTCGAAAACTCAAAGCTGGGAATAAGGACAAGGACACGTAAATCGGGGCGGACCGGTCGATAACCAGAATCCGCAAAACAATGCCTGTTGGATATACGCCTGGCCCCGATAAGGCAACACCGCGACGTGACTCGACGAAACGATAGGACACTCGGAAAACATGCCATCAACATCAACACGCCCCCCGAGAGGCCAGAATAGACGAACCGTGTCAGGTACCGCCAGGAAAAAGCGGTTCCCAAAGTGCGTGATTCGACGTTGGCCACTAATGGCACTAACCCCTCACGTTATCCAAGATGAACCCTTCTGTAGAATCCCTCCATAAGTACCCCCCTTCAGAGTTTAGGGAAGAAGGGAAGATACATGAAAGGGATTTGCATCCCCTCACACCAGGTATGAAAAAGCCCCGAACGCCCCATCGAGCTACGAAGCAGGCTGATGTCCACCGACAGGCCTCACTTCCCCCAACGGTGACCGCTTCCACTCCGCGACCTCTGATAGGATGTTCCCCTTACACATGGGAGGTCCCGCCTGCCAGCCTTCCTCCTGCTCGTAACCAGATGAAACGGCAGGCCCGGAAGACTAGCCGCATGCCGACACACCCCAATTAACATCCACCCCACGGCGATCCCTATCGGGTGTGAGGGTGGAAACCCCCAACGGGTCTCCCAACGACCCACCTACCTGCCCCAAACCTTCCCCGAGAGGCCGGCCCACCGGACACCCCCTGGGAGGGCGACGCCACCACCGCCACCTCGTCCTCCGCCTCCTCCGGGGTTCCCCCTCGGTGTGCGGGATCCCTGGCGAGGCCGGGCAACCCTCCAGCGCGGCGACGACGAGACAGAACGCGAGGAAGCAAGGAAAAGGAAAGGAAGTAGGTCCACCCGACAAACGAGGGTCAGCCCTCCCGAAGGGGGGGTCACCACGGGGCTGCATCCCAATGAAACCCAACGGTGATTCACGGCACGTCAGCTCGCCCCGGACAATGAGGCAGAAGGAGTTCAGCAGTCAGTAGAAAGGAAGGCCTCCCAGCAACAGGGACCCGCTCGCCCCCGATGCAGCGGGCGACAAGTTAAAGCAGCATCCCGCCCTATCCACGGGTTTGGTCACACCTGCCCTCTTGTTGTAGATACCATCTAGATCTCCTGTAAAGGCTGATGAATAATATTCCTCCTTACGGATTCCTCACCCTAAGACCAAGCGCACAATGGCCAGGAAGTTCACCAGACTCAGTGCGGCCAAAGCCCCCCAAAAATAACAACCACGTCCGGTAAACACACCACAACGAAACAGTGGCCTTCCCAAAAGGTCGGGCTCCCCCGAAGTCCTGCCCAGCCACCACCTACAATGACACGGCGTTAAGGGGCAACGCCCCCCCCCCCCCCAATCGTAGTGACCCACCTCCTCGCTGGGCTCCCACTCGGGACGAGATCTAGCGATCCCGCAACATCGGGCAATACTCCGCAGGAGCCACGTCGCCACTCCTGAGCATGGACCCAAGTCCGAACCATGCTAGATGGGAGGTAGCGTTACGTCATCCGAGCCGAGCCGGGCTTCCGCCTCGCACACAAATGCCGGGGGCAATTGTTACGACCTAAAGATCGTGGGAGCCCAACTCCCGCCTAGATCCGCTGACATACCTCATTGAACCACCCCTTTGCGAAAGGAACACCGCCCCGGAGGTCCGAAGCTACATGAGAATGGGCGCGCCTCGCGGCACTCCCCCCTCCCGGCCGAGTTGAGCAACCGCATTTGCTCGGCCTGCCAGGGGCAGGGCGCCCGGGGAACGCCCAGACGGTGCTGCCCGGGATGCGGACGGAGGCATGTGCATATCCCTCCTGGCCAGCAGTCCGGGCCCCGTGACCGAAAAAGGTCGCGGCCGGACCGGCCAAGCCTCGAACAGGTCGGGCCGGCGATCCCCCACGAACCCCGACGCCGGGGATAGCGTTGCCGGACCTTTAGTTCACGCACGACAAACAACCTAGGGTAAGGACACGACTGACACTAACGCCACCCGACCATCTGACAAAGCACCCCCTGGCCGCTGAGCCCTTGACACTTAATGCTTTCGGCCCTGACATCCTGACAAAAGTGCCCCTGGTCGTTGCACCGTCTGACAAAAGCAGGTCAGGCAGTCCTGTTCCTGACATCCTCGTCTGATGCTTCCGCTGACAACCGAGCCAGCTCAGCACGTCGAGTCAGCATGCCAGGCCAGCCCCACCTAGTCATCTTCCATCAGGTATAAATTCCTCCTCACTTCTTACGGTGAAGGGGTTGGTAAATTCTCTCTCTTAATCCATTATTCACAAACGAGAGCAAAGGTCGTCCACATCTTTGTTCTCCCACTTATAGCTCGCCACATACGGTCGACACACCCTCAGTCCGACCGACGTGCCTAGCCCCCATTTTAAGTCCTATTACTGACTTAGGCATCGGAGGGGCTAAGGGTTGGACCCCAACCCTGCCCTTCTGACGAGTTGTTCATGGTGTAGGAAAGCTCGCCCCTTGGTCGACGTCAGCCTTTGGCTCCCGCCACCCGATCTTCTTCCGCCGTGTCCTGTGAGATTTGACTCCGTGGCCCCCCCCGGCGGCAAGTCTAGCCTCTTCACCCCACTAATCACTTGTTAAATAGCCCACCTAAACCCTCGTATCAACATAACCACTGTGCCCTTGGTTCCCCTCAATACAAATTCATTGTAGTGAGGAGACTATGGAGGAAGGCTCTGAGTCCATCTCAAATGTATGATAACTATCCGGCAAAAAGGCTTCAACACGAAAACAGGCCTCAATATTTGATAGGTCTCCACCACTACCTTTAGTTTCATCATGGTCCTAAACTCTAGGGTGCACTGTAGAGGTCTGCAAGGAAAAGATAGATTCCTGCTTGTCGCACTCGACAAGCCCTGTCAGATGATCCTCCAGACAAATCTCCCCATTGTTGTTGTAGATCCCCCTCACTGAAGTTGGTACTGGGTATGTCAATAAGCACCCCATCATCAGGAGGGAAAAAGAGTGGTGTGCCGGGATGCTGCTAAATATCATGATTCCTCTTTTGATTTTCCACAGCAGCTGTCAGGAATGATAGGATGCCCGAGGTGCTTAAAGATTATGCTAGACTCTGGACCCAACAGCTGGTGTCGGGTGCATGTGCCCAGACGTCATTGTAAAAGGCACACGACATTCTTGCCGTAGAAGAAAACCTGTAAGAATAGGAGAGAAAGTGGACTGCAACAATAGAGAACACGTTAATAATGCATGTTGGTCCACCAACCCTCTTAAACGAATATCTACAATATGTTCATGCAAAATTAAGAAGGGTGTAGAATGTGAAAATTATCACGGGGTAAGGATGTGAGCTAGTCTTAGGATGACAGGGTCCTAAATGTAACAAGCACATTGCCTCCCTGGTAACGGCGCCATAAAGCTTGACCGCCCGCCCGTTTGGCACTCAAATCGGGACGGGGATACCAGGATTAAAATTTGTAACCGCAAGCGCATAGTGTTGAGGTGTGGCTTGGGGGTCGAACACATGGCGGTGTAAGTTGTACTTGTGAGCAATTGGGATCCTGATCACCCGGTGGGTGAGCTAGCTTAATCGCTTGATGGGTTGTCAAGATAGAAAATTAATGCAAAAGGGTGTAATAGATAAAAATGGCAACCTAGGACTTTGGCTTCCACCCTATCATGATTTATCGCTATTGCGACCGACGGATAAGGATGTGATCGAATTCAAGGATTTATCAGTGAGACGTTGCCTCTAATAGTGGTACGTAGTGTCCCATAGGCTCGATATTTTGGTCGATGCCCGGGATGATACGCTAGGTCTACCCGGGTTCGGACGATGGGCATTCCCATGTCTAGCACCGGTCGACTTTGGGAGCACTAAGCTCGCAATGATTGCTTCCAACATTTCATCCAAGCCGTTCCCATGCGCGAGGAATCATTGTCTACGCTAGGGGTGTGAGCTGTGGCTAAGGGATCAAGCTCCCGTTTTATTTCCCCTTGGCCCGACGGTCAAAGGCAGTCTTTATCCTGCCAGTGACAATAAAGCGCCCCTGCGTAACCATCTAAATCCAGATATCCTATCGAATCCCTAATCTTATTGTCGTTCTAGGGAGAACCCACGAAGGGGCTTCCACCAATGACCCAGATTTAGAAACAACTCACTAATCATGGCAGCACATGCAACAAAACAGATTTCAGCCATTGAAATGAGATTCAAGCACTAAACTACTGTAGCAAATGGTATTAATAATGCAATATTAAAGTATTAGAACGATCGAGAAACTTACAAACCAAAATAAATTCGAAGCAGCCAAAACACCCTAAAAACAGTTAAGAAAATGGGGATTACGTTTTCTGGGAAACCTAAGGCTATTTATACATTTTGGGTAGATGCCAGGGAATATTCCCACTAAAGGACAAAAATAAATGCTCACCCGATCGGTTGAGACATCAACCGATCGGGGGAGAAAGCAGTTGGACTTGGTCTTTGGCTCTGAAAAACCTCACCCGATCGCTGAACCGATCGGATGAGTCACTGAACTCTCGAGCTGGGGAAGAATCTGCTACAGATAAACTGATCGGTTGACAAGTCAACCGATCGGGTGTAGTTGGCACTCAAAAACAGAGATCTATCCCCCATCCACCCGATCACTGAACCGATCGGGTGGAATTGGCTTCTTCTTCAGGTCTGATACGGGGACAGGAACCAATCGGGTGGAACTGTCCACCCGATTGGTTGAGAGCTGATACGTGGTTTTTCACAATGACTTGCTCTCAGGATCTCGTGCGACACCTCTCATTGCTCCGGTGACTCGTGATATTATCGTTGTATGTCCCATGTGCCATCAATATCCTGCAAAAACATAAAAACATAACGAAAGTGAAAAGGAACTAAAAATCACAGAAAGACGGACTCAAAATAACGAAAAACAACGGGAAATCACGGAGAAGACGTGCGTGAATATATAAAATATAAACGCACGTCAGTCCTCTGGCCAAGGCATGTGCTTCATTGCCTTTGGAATGTGGAGCTCAACTTCAATATTGCCGACGTTCAAGGACAAGGTTTATTCCCTCACATCTACTATCACTCCGAACGTGGCTAAGACAGGGCGTCCAAGAATCAGCGATGTATCGCCCTCCTCCTTTATATCCATCACCACCAAGTCGCATGGAAAGCAGAGTCTGACCGGTACTTGTTGTGGTATGTTTTCGGAAATCCCCATCGACCTAGTGATCTGCCCAGCGAGTTGTATCTTCATGTCCGTGGCCTTGAGGTCGGTTCCTGTATTCAATTTCTTGAACATTTTGAGTGGCATGAGGCTCACGCTTGCTCCCAAATCTACTAAAGCTTTCTGAAGTGGGACTCCTCCAAGTGTGCAAGGGATTCGGAAACTACCGGTATATTTGAACTTGGTGGGCTCTTTCTCCTTCCCAGTAAAGTACGTACTTTGCTCGGCGAGCATGATCCTTTCTTTTCGCTTCTTTCCCACGATCAAATCCTTTAAAAACTTTGCATAGGAAGGGATTTCGATGATTGCATCCAAGAATGGGATGTTCAAGCTGACACCTCGCAAGTACTTCAGAAATTTGACGAGCCTTTTCTCAATCCTCGCCTTTGCCAACCGTTGTGGGTATGGTATCGGTGACATATAAGTTCACTCCTCTCGTGGCTTCTCTACTTCAAATTTTTCATGATCGCTTAGCGCCTTCGGGTCCTCCTCTGCATTGCCCGGTTCCTCATCAACCGAAATTTCGTCCCTCGGCTCCTTTGCTTGAATCATGGCATGAGTAGTGTCCTTCCCGCCACTTGTAGTCACTGCCACAACCGCATTGATGTGGCCGGTGTTGCTTCACGGTTGATCCGACAATTGTTGTTGGTCTTGTTGAGCAATGCGAGTTGCTCCGGTAACTGTGCCATGACTATGTTGAGGGAATCTTATTGGGCCGTCAGTCTTGAATTAAACTTATTTTGCTCGGCCCTGAACTCTTCAACCCTTGCTTCATGGTCCGACCTTGGTGGTGCTTGTGGTGGATTGGGTGCCCTTCATCCTTGATTGTATCCAGGGGGTCTATACGGCCCCGCTTGTTGCCTCAGTGGTAGTTTTGTTGTTGGGGTGGCCTATGCTAATACTGTGGTTCCTGTGGAGGCGGGGCTTGTGATTGTTGCGACGGTGGATTTAATGCTCCTTCATTGTTGGCGTATGAAAATCCGGGGTAACCCCTTGTAGCCGAGTTCACCCAATAACCGGTACTACCTGCAACATATTGAGCTTTCTCCATAGTTCTGTCTCCTTTCTCCCCTCCAACAAACATAACATGGGCTTGATCTTGCCAGTCGCTCATGCTTCCTCCCTGTGTAGAAACGGTGAGAGCTCCTTGTGGTTCACTAACCAATTTTTCCAATCTCTCTACAAATTTGTGAAGAGAATCAAATTTTGTAGAAAGCTCTGCCACTGCCTTTGCTTCATAGATACTGGCCAGCTTCAAGGATGACGAAGAATTTCCCCTTTCGTCGGCCCACTGTTGATTATTCGAGGCCATCTCCTCAAGTAAGGCCGTAGTGTCATCCGGTGTCTTCCATTAGTGGTTGCATCAATTATTTTCTATGTGCTCGGCTGCAATCTGTTATAGATGCTATGCACAAGCTCCCACAAGCTCCCACGGCTCAATGTGTTGGATGTCCTTGAAAATCTCACATGCCTCATATAAAGTTTCTTGAGGGCCTTGCTTGAAGGACATCAGGGCGCTTCGTATCTTAATAGTCTTGGATGGAGGATAGAACTTGTTGACAAATGCGCTCGCCAACTCATCCCAAGTGGTGAAGATCCCCTCGGCTTGCGTCCTCAACCAATACAATGCCTTATCTCGAAGAGTAAATGGGAAGAGGCACAGTAGAATATCGTCAGCCGGTACGCCAAGCATCTGGAAACTGGCGCATTTAGACAAAAAAAATTGCAGATGGTAGTGCGGGTTTTCTTGTGAGTTCCCATGGGATGGGTCTTGTTGAATCAGCACTACAAGTCCTATCTTTAGCTCAAAGTTCTTGTCAGCCGCCAACTCTGGCATGACTATAGAAGAGATGGTAGACGTGGTCTTGGGCCGTAGACTATCTCGGATGGAGATAAGCCTAGCCATATGCTACGCTAGCTCCTCTGGTGTTTTCGGCGTGGCCATTTTGTTTTCCTCTATATCAAATCTCCACCCAGCTCTAAGCTTCCTTGTCGTACGCTCAATCTCAGGATCGAATAATATGTCTTCTTGGTGTTCCTTTGATCTCGTGTACATGTACAGAAAAAGAGAGTCTAGATAGAATGGTTAGCACAATAGAGGAATAAAAGCGTGATAATAATAAAGTAAAAATAAATAGCTGAGTAAATAAAATAAAATACAGTCGCCTCCCTGGAAATGTCGCCAAAAACTTGATCGCACTTGGATATACACCCGGAAAACGACTGTAGTCTTACCGCTAGCACACGGTGTAGTGGCGAGCGGCTATCGAACACATGGAGGACAAATGACGGTACTCTGTTTTAATCACCTAGCTATTGGTGGTAGAATGGAATGATTTCAAGAATATGGTCACAGTCGTTCAATTAACAATTTGAATTCTATATAATAAAATCGTCTAGGGCCAAGGAATTCCCATTACAGATTGTTATTTATCTTCGTGAATCATGAATCTCAATGTTGCATGGCTTGAATTAGGGTGAATTAGTCGTAACTGAATAGAGAACCAAGCTCACGCTCTCACGCTATTGCTAGTCTATAGCAACCTAGATTAGGGCCCGCTCTCGTGCAAACCCTAACCTAAGCCGCTAGCATGAAGATCGACATCATCGTTCAATCGCACCTCGAGCCCATTGTCGTGCAAACTCGAGTTATGATCTAGGTTATGATGGTTCGTATCAATCCAATCTCTTGCAAATTAATATGAGTATAGATCTATAATAAAAATCCTAGCTTTGGTCCAATCTCTTGCAAACCAAGTCTAGAGAATCTCGATTATAAACTTAAATCGAATATCAAGGCCTTCCCATCGATTGAAATCCAATCTCTTCCAAACCCCAATCGATGAAAATTCCCAGGTACTCGTAGTAAATCAATCATAACCTAACCGTCTATCAATCCTAGTAACAAATTAATTCGTTCATCACAATTCTAAAATTGGATCCAAAGGGTTCATCCCCATGCCCTAGAACAGTGGGACTACTCGCAATTAATCGTGACAATCACAGAATTTACAGATAAAAACCTATAGCAATTCATGGTTGAGAGAAAACAATTCACAAAAACAAGAAATTTTAATAGAAAGAACAAACCAAATTGCGAGTCTTCAATCTCCAGCAGAGAATTACAATTGGAATCATCTTCAAAACTAATGTCTCGTCCCTCCTAAAACTAGGAATAAAAGTAGACTTAAATACAAACCAAAGTCGGTAAGAAAATCCTGACAGATTTGCCCCTGGCGCAGCCCAGAACCCTAATTCACGATACAGGCAGACTGCGCCACTCGGGCGAGTAGAACATGTCATTCGGCCGAGTGACGAACCCAAAGAAAAACAGAGAAATTGGGGTTTCGTGGGTCTGTCACTCTGCGCTACTCGACCGAGTATAGTTTGTCATTCGATCGAGTAGGCTTTCTCACTCGGTCGAGTGAGTCTTATACAGATCTTCTCCAAATTTCAGAGAGTCAACTGAGATCCCCTTTGGAAAGATCTTACGTACTCGGGCGAGTGGGCTTCTTCATTCGGCCGAGTGAGATCATTCACTCGCCCGAGTGGTCTTTGATTCCAGGTGCTCTTGCATCCGTTGTACTCGGCCGAAAACGTTCCTTCACTCGGTCGAATGAACTGTCTGTTCGGCCGAGTGAGCTGTTTCTGGAGTCCTTTCTTCTCCTTCTCGCCTCCTCGTCGATTCTATCGATCTTCTTCTTCTTCTGCTCATCATCTAACGCGGCTAGCTCCTCGATAAGGTCACAGGCGAGGCTCCAGCGTGCGTGAAAATCCCTTGATCTCATTTATGCTCCAAATCGCTCCATATTTCCTGAAATCCGACAAAAACAAGAAATAGTGAAAAGAAATGCGATATCGTCGAATAATCGTGAACAACGCAGTATGGGCGATCGAAATGACATGCAAACTTGCAGGAAAAAGGTGTAAAATAAGGAGCGATCAGGTGGGTAGTACACTATAGTAGAGGTCGGGAATACTTGATTTCACCTCACCTCACTGTTAAATTTGATCATCACCATGAAGGGGGTCAGTAAGTACACAACCACAGTTAGCTTTCGATGGTTTGGGTGCAATTGTAGTTTCTTTTCACCCTTAGACATGGACTTGTCACTAGATTAAGTAATTGAATGGGACTCACCTTACTTCCTGCTGTTACTATCATGAATTGTGTAAAACTGCTAGCTATTCTCTTACCATGCTCATATGCACTTTCCTTGCTTACTACACCTTACTATGCCCATTAAACTTTGCTATGTTCGTCTCACTTTGCCATGCTCACCTCACTTTGCAATGCTCACTTCACTTTACTATGCTCACATGCTTTCTTACGCTGCCCATATTTTTACTTACTATGATCATATTATGTCTTCTCGTCTTCAACGCTTTGCAAAACTATATAAATAATTTTACATCTTGCCAAGGGTCAATTTTTCTAATATTTTAAACCTTGACGAGCGACCCTCGTTGACGTATATTTTCTTGTCTATTATCTTGTGAAATATATGTCAGGTTTTGAGATAGAGTTTGCTGAGGAGTATACTTTAAGACTGATCAGGCTGACCAGGATTACCTTGATGCTGCAATCCCCTGCTGGGGAACAGCTACCTTTGTAATAACGCTATATTTTAATATTTATTGTTGTATTTTATTCAGGTGTATTTTCTTTTCGTATATTTTTTTGTAATGGCCATGCTAGGCCTTATTTGTGTACCTGATTCTGGACATTGAATTTTGTAATAATGATATTCTGCATTGTTTTGCGTTTGCATGGAAGAACCTGCAATGTTTAAAACACAGACACTAAGGTATCTCCTATATATAGGAAGCCACTAAAACCCAATAAAACCAAGCAAAAAGCCAAAGAGGAAAATCATGCAATGGGTAGATTTTCGTAGTTTATGGCTTGCACATGCGCCTCATGAACAACGGATAGGCGACTTATCAACGGTCAGATTATTCCCAATGACTATACTCTGAGCCAGGACAGACGACTATAGAAGACTACCCGGTGCATGTACACTGTGCAGGCGACTATAAAGGCTTCAGCAGGCGACTGCAAGGATGGATTGAAAGGAGACGAGAAATGTCAACGTTCGCACTTGTGCATTCAGGCGACTGGAGAACATTGTCCAGACAACTAAAGGATGATGGGTGACTGGCAATTGAACTTCGGTCGACTGACCCACAAGATCGAATTGAGCTCAAAATTAACAAGTTATGCACATTGGCATTCAGTCGACTTCTGAACAATCATCAGGCACCTGATGGTAGACATGTGCCTGTCTTTTGTACTTTAGTCGCATGTACCAAAAGCTCAAGATAAAGTCAAGAAATATTGACTTAAGCTGTGCACAATAGTCACCTGTAGAAGGTTGGCCAGACACATGGAGATCACCAGTCACCTGTCATGCCATTAGCAGGTGCCTATTGGAAAGCCAGATACTCCAATAAGAGTTCATGGCAAGGGGGAACATACATGATTGATTTCTATGATGATCCTAATGTTCACTAAGATGGTTAATGCATATGCATTAATGAGTATGACCATCTATCAAGGCATTACAAAGTCCTAGACTAAAATAAGAGAAAAGCAAGTAATAGAAATTACATGGATTACAATTTGCTTCTCCTAGAGTCTAAGCCTTCAAGCATGAGTAGCCTTGATCTCCCCATCATCTTCTACGCTTTGGCACCACTTGCTCTAAGCTTTGGCAATGCTCCTTTTGGTGTACATCCTTGCACCAAGTTTTTAGTCTCCAAAATGGAATGCTTAAATTGTTAAACATGAGACAAAAACATTGAGAGTCATTAGCAATAATATAATGTTGTGATCATCATAAAAACAATATTGGTCTAAAACACCAATACCTAGCACCAAGCACTACCCCTCGTTCTCTCCTCTACGGTCAGACGGGAGGGGAGAGGGGGGGAGGGGGAGAGAGAGAGAGAGAGAGAGAGAGAGAGAGAGAGAGAGAGAGAGAGAGAGAGAGAGAGAGAGAGAGAGAGAGAGAGCATCGAGGTTGAACCCTTGTAGACGGCTTTATTCTGTTAGAGTGGGAAGCTAGATCATCCTGCATGTTTAATCTACACAAGTGGCAAGGCTTAGCCCTCAATACCCTTCTTTCTTTTAGTATTTTTAGTGTAGTTACCCCCACTTTGTCACCACTTACATAGCAAACTTAATATACAATTAATCGATACTCAAACTATCGCCTCCTCCAGTTCGACACCCGCTTGCTACTCGTACACTTGCGGTATTATATCTTCTCAACAAGTTTTTACCCAACTATCCTAGGCATTTATGCAACTCATAAGAGCACTAAAACAATCAGAGAACCACATCGGAGCTGTCAGTCTAAAAGCGTGAGGAAATTAGAGAGCCAAGAAAGCGATCCGCCGACCATTGAACCTGCAAAGGTTAATACTTAGGAAAACCCCTCGACATCCGTAAAGAACACCGATATATGTGACTGACCTGAGAAAAGTATCCAAGACAACTTTACCGAACCACCCAGGACATACATGCAGCATGCCCCATTTCCTCAAAGGCTAGAAAGAGCAAAGATCAAATAGAAATACGGTAGATTCATGGATACTCTGAAGGACATGTAGATAAGCATCCCATTCATAGAAGCGATGACCGAGATCCCTTCTTATGTAAAATTTATTAATGATTTACTTACCAATAAGAGAAGAACTACAATCATGCTCTCTGAAGAGTGCAGGACCATCCTCCAGAATAAACTCCCGAAGAAATTGGACGACCCAGGAAGTTTTCCCATCCCATGCACGATCGGGAACATGTTTATCCACCGAGCACTATGCGACCTCGATGCTTGTGTGAGCCTTATGCCACTATTCGTTTGCAAGAAGATCACCCTGGGGGAACGAGGCCATTGTCGATAACCCTTCAGTTGGTCAACCGATCGATAACGTATCTACTCGAAGTTTTAGAGGATATACCCCCTCCGTGTCGAAAAACTAATCTTATCGTGTGATTTTATTATAATGATATGGCAGAGGAATCATAGATCCCGATCATTATAGGCAAACCATTCCTAGCAACCGTCAAAGCAATGGTAGATGTAAAAAACGACATGTTATCCCTGAACATCGGATGAGATAAAGTCACGTTTGAACATCAGAAATCTATGGGATTTCTTGTCGCCACTGATGCTTGTTATCGGATAGACCTTGTAACGACTGCTTTTCTTGTATCTGGATATAATATAATATAATATATGTTTTGGTGGATTTTCTCCTCTTGTGTGGTTTTCGTCTCCGTAGCTTTCATTTTCGATCGATTCATCGTATTTTCTCGTTTCTTCCTTAGGATCGTCGATTTCGAAGTGTGTCACTCATGACGGACTTCATAACGGTCGTATCTAACTGTTAGATCAAGCCTAGGAGTCTTAGGGATCGATCCCGGGGCCCCGCGCTCCGTATCGGAACTTTTGGTGCTCATTAGCCGGTGTAAGAAGGGCCACCGACCGACTAGATGAAGATCCAGTCGGTCGGCAATCCTTCTTGGACCGACTAGTTAGCTTTCTAAATTTCTCAGGAGTTACTGTTTATCGTTAGTCGGTCTAAGAACGTTGGTTGACCGACTAGGTTTCAAACTAGCCGGTCGGCAATGCTTCTTTAACCGACTAACACATCATCTTATTTTTGTATCAGCTACTGATTACTCTTAGTCGGTCTAAGAACGTTCATCGACCGACTAGATGCTAAACTAGTCGGTCAGTACTTGTTCATGGACCGACTAACTCTAAATCCTATTTTCGTTCAGGAGTTACTGTTTGCACTTAGTCGGTCTGCGTTGGTCGACCGACCGACTAGTTGCCAAACTAGTCGGTCAGTGGTTGCTCTTTGACCGACTAACTAGTGTTGAAACCCTAATTTCTGGGCAGCCGCCAGCCCAACCTATTTAAACCCAACCCAAATGATTTCATCTTCTCCAACACGACCCAAAGCCCTAAAATCCTCCCCCTTGAGCCCCCATCTTCCTCCAAGCTTCATTTCTCCATTCCAAGCCCTAAATCCATCATCCAAACCATCCATTCACTCCATCTACCTCTCATCTTCCCTAAAATCTCACCAAAACCCATCAAAATCCCCAAATCCCCCAAAACCCTTATTCTCCCAAACTTCTCCAATCTTTTCCAGATCTGATCCTAGGGTTCCCCGGAGTGTTTCTTCCGCCTCCTCTCGGTAAGAAATCGATCTACCGTTGTTTTCATAGCCTATTTATATTTTTGTGAAACCCTAATAAAAATTCATGTTGTTTGTTGATTGTTCCCCCAAAACAGCGATTTCCCCGTAGATTGGCATCCGTGTGACGAAGTGGTCGTCACCCCCGGTGCTAGGCAAGTGAAACTTGCCACTTAGGGTTTAGGCCATGTTTTAGGCCATTTGCTTGTTGTAGGCATAAAAGAGGCTAGGCGACGAAATGAAACTCGCCTAGGCGCAAATTGGGGAACTAGCTTGACAACGAAGCTAGTTCCGACATTTAGCATGTTGCACAATTTCCATGTCATGTTTTCTTTCAATTAATGGTACGCGAATATGTTCATGTCATTGCATTTCGCCTGTCACGTTTAATTTAATTAACGGTACGCAAATAAATTATCATGTCCTCGCATTCTTTAGGTGTTGCTGTGATTGGGTAGCTTTGCTACGATACTTGTGTTCCTGGCTCGTGACCAGAAGCGAGCATAATGAGTTGCTAACCCCAACGCTCGAAATGTATTGAATTGTGAACTAAGAATGCGAGCTCAATGTGCGGGGCAACCCCAGGCTCACTAGCTGAGTTCCATGTGCGGGGACCCCAGGCTCCATATCGTGTGGGTATTGGGGTAGTGTTTAGTGCCGATCGGTCTGAAATGTTTACCATTCAGCGAAGGGCGTAAACATCTACAAAACAATGTGAATTGATTGAGAATGTTAGTAGCTTGGCTACTCTTGCCTTGTCCCGATAATTGTTCTCTTGCACAAATTGTCTTGCCATGTCTTAAATTGTGCACTCATGTTATAACTGCCATGTCATGCATACTAAACTGCTAGGTTGCTAGTTGCCTTATTTTCAGTTTCCTTGCCCAAGTCTTTTAGACTTGCTGACATGTGCCCCTTTACTCTTTTGGGTGACACATGTTAGATCCTGAGCCCGAGTACCTTGTTGAGGACGAGGTGTTTGCTGACGCCGAGCCCGAGCTTGTGTTTGACGGGGAGTACATGGACACTGGGGACCAGTCCTAGTGTCTTCGTTGTGTTTTACTTTTGTTAGACAGTTGTTTTGTTATCGGTGCGTAGCACCTATACTTTGTTATGTCGTTTCTTTTGTTGGCCTTGTTCTGGGCCTTAGACTCTTTTCCTTTAGCCTGGTGGCTTTTCTGGATGTTGAACTTATTTTCTTGTTGGATGATTTATGAGATGTGAGATTTTATTTCAGTCTCTGCTTGTGTTATTATTGTTATTCCGTTGTGGTTACAGGGACCTGCTTATGTATTTTTGACGCTTATCGGGTTTAGGGCTTCACAGCTCCACTCTCGAGCGGACCTTTTCACGTCTCGCCTCCATTTTAGGGAAGCGGGTCGTGACAAACCTCCTAGACGAGTTGTTGGAAGATATATCTCTGGAAGAAACTATATCTCTGGAAGAAACATCCCCTGACCTACCTGAGGAATATTCCCCCGACGTCATAGGTCAAAAGCTTGATGAGGATATTGGGGTTCATGTGAAAATCCTGGATTTGCAACCGGAATGTGCAGCACCTTGGAAGAACGATGAGACCCCCGCAGAGATGTTAGGACCTTAAACGGTGAAAGAGGAGAGTCCCACCCCTCCCGAGGTAGAACTAAAGCTCCTCCCTAAAGACTTAAAATATGCATTTTAGGGGAAATTTCAACTTACCCTGTCATCGTCAATGATATGCTTAGTGCCACCCAACTCGAAGAGCTATAGACTGTTCTACGCCAATACATGGGTGTCTTAGGCTATAGCATTGACGATACCAATGGTATTAGCCCATCCTTCTACATGCACAGGATCCCACATGAAGACAATCATTCTCCATCCATTGAGCCTCATAGGCGCCTAAATCAAACATGCAAGACGTAGTTAAGATAGAAGTCCTGAAGCTACTTGAAGCGACGATAATCTATAATATCTTCGATAGCCCGTGGGTTAGCCCAATTCACCTAGATCCAAAAGGGGGGATGATAATCGTTGAGAATGACAAGGACGATCTAATTCCAACAAGAATGGCACCGGGTGGCGTATGTGCATCAACTACAAGAACTTAAGTAAGGTCACCCGAAAAGACCACTTCCCCCTCCCTTTCATTGACCAAATGCTCGAAAGATTGGCTAAACACTCTTCTTTTACTACTTGGACAGATATCCAGGGTTCTTCCAGATTCCTATCCATCCAAGTGACCAAGAGAAGACCACATTCACATGCCCCTACGGCACCTTCGCATATCGAAGGATGCCATTTGGGTTATGTAAAGCTCTGGCCACTTTCCAGTGTTGCATGGTAGCAATCTTCTCTGATTTTGTAGAGAATATAATGGAAGTATTTATGGACGACTTCTTGGTCTCCGGAACACATTTTGCTTGTTGCTGGGAAAACTTGACAAAAGTGTTGTGTATGTGCCGAGAAGTCAACTTAGTGCTTAATTGGGAGAAGTGTCACTTCATGGTCCTAGAGGGGGTAGTCTTAGGACATATGATCTCCAATAGTGGCATCGAGGTTGACAGGCTAAAGTCGAGGTAATCGAGGGATTACCACCCCCTACAAATGTTATAGGGTTGAGAAGTTTCATTGGTCATGCGGGGTTCTACCGCTGCTTCATTAAGGAATTCTCGAAAATCGCTCGACTACTTACTGAACTCTTGGCCAAAGATGTCCCGTTTGTTTTTACTGATGCTTGTCTTGCAGCATTTAGCAGGTTAAATAAAGCTCTTGTCTCAGCACCTATAATTCAACCGTTGGATTGGTCTCTACCTTTTGAGTTGATGTGCGATGCTAGCAATAATGCAGTGGGATCTGTCCTTGGATATAGAAGATTTCAAACCATCAACTAGGGGCACGTTTTCGATGATTGACTTAGTTGGATCACCCATGATTCCAATGCCAATTACCGTACATCTTTGTTCACTAAAAGTAACAGTGCCACCATCTTTGAATTGAACGGTTAATAGAAGTTCGATGTTCCCTGTCAGGTGTTTGGAACATCCACTATCTAGTATCCATCTTTCTTTTATGGGTACCTGAAAGATAAAAAATAAATATTGGTACCCTTTTATATGTATCATGTTGCAGGATAAATTCGCTTACAATGAATTTATATTGAAGTGGGGAATCAAGAGCACGATGATTACAAGTATAGGGTTAATGACGTGGCTAATCATGATTTGAGGGCTATTTATAGATGAGAATCTCAAATTCACCCATCAACCGGAGTAGGTCGCCCTATGATTGAAGTTGGTAGCAGTAGGTCGCTTCAACCGTCGGCAGCAGAGGCGAGCTACCCGCAAGGAGAACAACTCGTCAGAAAGGCGGGGCTGTTTGCCAACCCGTAGCCTCTCCGATGCTTAAGTCAGTGGGTGACTATTGGGAGAATGTCAGACATGCTTGACGATCCCAAAGGAAAATTGGTACTCACGTTGTGAACAATTGTGGAAGGCACGAATATATGGAAGATATCCAAACCTTGGGTATTGATGGTAGCAATTTTGTTGTAACTTACCAACAACTTAACAACCCCCTTTGATGGTAGATGGGGGGTTATTTATAGGCTGTTGGAGTCGGTTGCTTTTGCTGAGCTGGCGGTGTCAGGGTATCAGAAGTTTCACCAAGGACGACAGGGCCGAACCCTTCAGACGTGCATTTTTCAGGTTGTCAGGGTCGAACCCGTTAGGCATGCTTTTGTTAACCTATCAGGCAGCGAAACGGCCAGGTGCACTTTTGTCAGGCGTGAGACTGTTGGGAGACGAAACTGTCAGTGTTATTTATGGCGGTTCTCCTCCCTCTTGAAGCCTCATGTCCTTATTTGAGCAGACTTCCTTGGGTGGAGAGTTAGACGGGCTGTCTCTTTGGCGAGCTTCTCCTCGCCAAGCTGGTGTGGTTGGTGTGCGGTCAGTCGCGGACTCCTCTCTTTGATTCGGTTGGCAAGCTAGCCGCTCTGCTTGGGTGAGCATCTCTAAGACTCGGCAAGCTTCATGTCAGAGCTAGTTCTTATTAGGGAGATTCGAGTAGGTGTTTATGTTGGCTTTGAACATGCGGGCCTAGATCGACTGGGCCGATCTTCAGGTCGTAACAATTGCCCCTATCATTTGAGCTCGAAATGGGAAGTCCGGATCGACTCGGATGATGCGCTTTGCTTTCTATTGGATGGCAGCTATAGCATTAAATGTGAGGTGACTGCTCTGATGGCATTAAATGAGAACTGACCGTTGGATCTATAAAGCCATCTTGCCGATTTGCCTGCGGGTGAGCAATCGAGGTGCCTCGCCACGCGGAGCACGACACATGTCTTAAACTGTTCTGGGGAAAGTCAAGATGTCAGTTTTTGCCCCAGATCTTGCCACGTGCCCTACCCTCAACGGCTGGGATCTCCCGATCACTTCTATAAGATAGAATGAAGGGACAACGGTTGAGGGTTTTTGCATTAAAATTTCAAAAAGGCTTCTCTTCACTTCTTTTCTTTCGAGAGTTCTCGTCGTCAGTCAATACTTCGTCAGAGCTCCATTGATCTTCTTCTTTTCTACGTATTTTCTTGATCTATCAATGGCTTCTTCTGGTTCTTTAGCTTTTAATTCGAATGCAACGAGGTACTTTGGGCCTGGGAGTGGGAGTGCGGCATCAGCAGAGGAGACGATGGTATGGCCAGAGGAGTGGGAAGCACGCCATGTAGTCCCTTCAACGTCGACGGTGTGAGGGAAGCCCAAGAAGAAGGAGCGAGGGCTTGAATTGGGCGTCGGCAGAGTCTGGGCCACAGTTCTGGCGGAGATCGGGGCTATAAAGTGCTAAACAAGCACCATCAGTCTCCCCGAGATCTGCTCCAAATACATTCGGCCACCCTGTGTAGTTTGCCTCCCCAAACCCAATGAAAGGGTTTGCTCGTAGAAAGATAACGAAGTCGAGGTCTACTACCTGACCTTCAAACTCAGACTGCAGTTCTCGCTCAACCCCCACCTCCTTCACTTGCTGAACTTCCTTGAGCTACATCTCTTCCAGTTAATGCCTGACTCCATCAGCTCTGTGGTTGGCTTTGTTGTCCTCTGCAATGTCAGTGGGATAAGTTCGAGCCTATCGCTCTTCTAGTATTTCTTCGAGATGAAGAAGAAGGGGATGTATCATTGTGTTAGAGCGAGGAGGGGTCGAAATTTCATCATTGAGCTGTCGAGCAAGGTGAGAGTGTGGAGGTAGAGGTTTGTCTTCATTTTGATGTCGGTGGACTTGGTATTGAGGCCGAACAGGGGGACACTGAATCCCTTAATGAATAGAGGAGTGACCCTGTCACGACCCGCGTCCCTGAAATGGAGGCGAGACGTGAAAAGGTCCGCACGGGAGTGGAGCTGTGAAGCCCCAAACCCAATAAGCGTCCACAATACATAAACAGGTCCCTGTAACCACAACAGAATAACAATAATAACACAAGGCGAGACTGAAATAAAATTCCACATCTCACAAATTGTCCAACATCAACAAAAGTCCAACGTCCAGAAAAGCCACCAGGCTAAAAGAAAAGAGTCCAAGGCCCAGAACAAGGCCAACAAAAACGACGACATAACAAGGTATAGGTGATACGCACCACATAACAAACAACTGTCTAACAAAAGTAAAACACAACGAAGACACTAGGACTGGTCCCCAGTGTCCACGTACACCCCGTCAAACACAAGCTCGGGCTCGGCGTCAGCAAACACCTCGTCCTCAATGAGGTACTCGGGCTCAGGATCTAACATGTGTCACCCAAAAGAGTAAAGGGGCACATGTCAGCAAGTCTAAAAGACTTGGGCAAGGAAACTGAAAGTAAGGCAACTAGCAACCT
>JAULAV010002450.1:0-39664 GCA_030789695.1 Scilla litardierei
CGATTTCCGGCCAACTTTTCGGCCATCTCCGCCGTCCGTCGTCGTCGACCTCTCCCCTAGGTATCTTCCCCCTTCCTAGATCTCAGTTTTCATCCCTAGGGTGTGTTCTAGATCTCGTTTTCACTTCTAGGCTCTAGGGTTTCGAAAATTATATTAGGGCTTTGTGCTTGTTGTGTGATTCTAGGGTTTGTGCTTAGGATTGCTTACGCTTAGGGTGTTTGATCCTATCCGGTCGCTTGATTGTACTCGTTGTGCCGCGATCATGGCACAAACGATACTCCCGATTACATCTTCTGGGTCATCCCCCATGACCGTAGATGCTCCGACCGCTTCGACCCCTCCTAAGCGTAGGGCCAAGACCACTCGACCCCCCTCTTCGTCTTCAACTCCGTTGAAGAGGAAGAGGACGTCCAAGCCCAAACCTACCGGCCAATCTTCCAAGCCCCGAGCTAAACCCAAAAGGTTTCGTGCTCCTACTCCTCCTGGTGAGAGTTCAGGTAGTGATTTCGAGGATGATTCCGAGGAAGAATACACTCTTGAACATCCCGAGAAGGCACCTACTCCACCCCCTCCTCCACCTCCTCCTAAGACCCGTAAGGCTAAGGGTAAAGCTCATATGCCAGTCGGTGGTGTTGATATATCGTTGTGCCACGACGACCCTCAGTTTCTCGCAGCGTACAACCGTATAGAGCACTGCCCACTGCTGTTGGAGCATTACGTTCAGTTTTCTGATTTTCTTGGCCTTGCCGATCTTTTATCGTATAGTGGCCTTTTGGACTACCTTCGATTCGACCCTAAGGCAAACCTTAGACCATATCCTCGCCTGGTCAAATTATTCTATGCCAATCGTGTCCGGGGCCAGTACGATGAGTCTCACTCCATCGAGACTTCTGTTTTGGGGACTCCTATAGTCCTCACGGCAGAGATCTTGGGGGAGCTGATAGGTTGCTCGTCGTGTGGCCTCCTCCCGTCTGACATTTCTGTTGACGATATCTCCACCCTCGATCAGCCTACCCTAGGTGAAATCTTCCAGGTTATCCCCCCCCCCCCCCCCCCCCCCGCGTTCATTGGCGTCCCTTCGAAATCATTCAAGCCGAATGCTTGGGTGATTAACCTGATCTTGAAATCCTGCCTTCTTCCCAAGTATGGATCTTCTTCACTTCCATCTCAGCCGTTTCTGAAATTGATTTACGCTCTGTTTATGGGTAGCGAGATTAATTGGGCTCGCATTATACTCGATAAGATGGACTCTTTAGAGTGTATACGCAAGACCACTAAATCTGCGCATATCCCGTATCCATGTCTGTTGACTTGGTTTTCCGTCATTTCCGTGTCCCTCTGCCTCCTGACGACGAGCGTCCTCTTGGTCCTCCTCTGAACGCGACGGCCGTAAAGAAATCTCTTGCGGCACTCCGTCACGTGCAGCGGACGACTCTTTCTGCGTCTCAGGGCACGACTCCTTCTGCAGCTACTGCTTCTCGACCTCCCACCACACTCGATGATGTTGTTCGGTTACTTCGTCGGCACGAATCTCGGTTGGCTCGTACCGAGGAGGTAGTTTGCCGTATGGCTAGCTTGATGGGCGTTCAGCTTCCTCCTCCTGTGTCTGAGGATGAGGAGATGGACGATGAGGATTTTGATGAGCTGGTCACCTCTCTTGCTCGTGGCGCTGAGGCCACTGCTGCTGCTGCTGCTACCACATCTGCTCCTGGAGCTGGCACCTCTTCCGGTGCTCCAGAGACTTCTGCACCAGTGGATCAGACTTCTGATGCTGCTGCTGCCCCTGCTGTCGAGCCTGCTCCTGTTTTGACTGCTGTTGTTCCTGTTGAGACCGCTGCCGTTGAGCCAGTCGTCGATGTCTCCACCCCTGCCCTGATGATCCCTTCTGTTCACACGTCTCTCCTCCCTGCAGAGCCTGAGTCCACTCCCTCAACTGGACCCACGGAGACTGCAGATCCAACCACTTCCTCGTGACCGTCTGTTTCGAGGCCTCTCCTATGATCTTTGGATGATGCATCTTATTGAGAGTATATTGGGTTAGGATGGAGTGTTGGGTTGTTTTGATGTATTTTGATTTTTATGGATGTCGGTGTTGTATTTTGATGTACTTTGGATGATGATGATGGTTCGATGATGTATGATGTATTTTCCTTTTTGTTGTTGATATCCATGGTATGTTGTACTTGATGTACTCGATGTGATATCTTTTTGGATGTACTCATGATGTTTTTATATATATATATATATACATCGATTCTCTTTTTGTTTTCCTTCGTCATGCACATTTAATATTCGCTCAATGCATATGATATGTGAAATCATCGCTCGACGCTTGATAACTTGGTTAAATAGATTATATTTCTATAATTGTATAGAATTTTTTTCCATGCACACATTTAACCAAGAATATTGAATATTGGAGAGTATGTTTCATTATTCAATAAATGAATAAATATTTGGAATTTTTGATGATTTTAATTTACGCTTTTTGATAATGGAGAATTTGACACACTTTGATTTGATTTCGTCTCTTTTCCCTTGGGTCAATTATGTCCATCGTCAATATCTACTACTCCCGATGTTTGGATTTTCCTTTTCCTAGTTGTTGTCGTTGTATGCCCCCCATTTTTGGGATAATGCCAAAGGGGGAGAGATAATGATAATAAATAGGGCAAATGAAAATTTAACTCAATTTCCAAGATTCTAATTTGATGTGTTAGATTCAGGGGGAGTTAAGATATATATAAGGATTTTCAAAATCCGATATTTCAAAAATCGGTTCTCGTTATATATCTTACTCGTCTGATTAATGCAATTTATATATATTCATTTTGGAATTAACGTGTCATCAATGCAAGGGGAGTAAGTATTTTACATTTGAATCATTATTTTTTATTATTATTTATGTTGGTTTGTCATCACCAAAAAGGGGGAGAATGTTGAATATTGGACTCCCCGGATTTGGTTTTGGATGATAAGCAAACATAAATAATTCATGAACTAACAATTTGTGAGCGCAGTATTGGAGATCGTCGCCAAATTCACGAGAACAATCAAAGCGACATCTCAAGACTTCTCAAGGATCGTATTCATTGCCTAAAGATTCGTTGAAGCTATTGGACCGTTTTTGGAAGTCATGAAGAATTGATCGAAGCTCTCGAAGACCGTTCTTTAAGGTTTTATTTATAGTCTTTTCGATTCGATCTATAGAATGTTAAGCCTTGAGTATATCTTACGATTCTATCTTCATAACGCTCATATCGTAGCTCTAGGATCTTAGTACAAGTCCACTCTAACTTCCTCGAAGCATCGCGCTTTGATTCGGACTTGTTTATGCATGTTAGTTGGTACAAGAAGAAGTACTGACCGACTAGATGGTGATCTAGTCGGTCAGCAGAGCTTCTTGGACCGACTAGTTTGAGTTAATCTTTTCTTGTTCAGTACTGTTTACAGTTAGTCGGTCTACGTTGACTCACCGACCGACTAGTTTGTGAACTAGTCGGTCAGTGATGCTTCTTTGACCGACTAGTTGTGATTTACTGTACATGCCAAATTCCTCCTAAGCTACTGTTTATCGTTAGTCGGTCTAAGAACGTTTGGTGACCAACTAGTTGATAATCTAGTCGGTCAACATTTGTTCTTGGACCGACTAAGTCAATTTATATTCAGACTATTTGCTTTTGCCTCTTAGTCGGTCTACGTTCACTGACTGACCGACTAGTTGTGAAACTAGTCGGTCAGAAAGTCTTCTTGGACCGACTAGATTTCTAGGTCTGAATTTCTATCTCTTCTCAGTTCTTCACTTAGTCGGTCCATGTTGTTTGACTGACCGACTAGTTGATGAACTAGTCGGTCAGTGGTTGTTCTTTGACCGACTAGTTGCCTCAGATTTCTATCCGTTGGGACTTGACCTAACTTGTTTTTATGGGACCCTATAAATACGAACCTAGGTCATTTCTCTCTAGGTTAGAGCTGCCATTAAGAGATTCATTGAGATTGAAAGAGATAGCTATTCTCACTCATTTCTAAAGCTCTCTTCCTCACAAGAAATCCATTCTCTCACTTTCTAGATCTAGAATCCATCTTGAGAGAAGTTTGTTCTTGGTGAGCCCTTCAAGCTCTAGCTTGATTCAAGTCTCCAAATCATTCCTAGGCACCCTTTGCTGGTCATTTCTTTGGTGCTAGGTCTTGGTGACTTCATCTTCCTCAAATCCCTCCTTGCACCTATTTGGTAAGAAAACTCAAGGTATAGGATTTTGTGGTAAGATTGTTTATTTCATTATAAACTTGTTTATATTGCTTATTGATTCTCTCGGTTGTGAGAGAAGGTTGTGATCCCGGGTTGTGGGATTCACTATTGCCATTGCATGTATGATTTGATCTTGTGAAGGTTTTTCACAAGATATCATAGTGGAAATCTTGGGTTAGGGTTTCTAACCTAAGTATCCGGAGGGGATCTGGGTGGTTGGGACGTAGGATCACCGGGAACAAGTCGGGGAGACTTGGGTGGATCCGAACCCAGTAACATCTTTTGTTAGCATTGTTAATTTTGTTGTTGTCATTCAATTTAAGCTTTCGCAAATTGATTTGGTAGTTGTTTGCACTATAATTAGGAATTATACTCCTTGTTATTTTTAAAGTACTATTCACCCCCCCCCCCCTCTAGTACTTGTGCAGTAGCTTGTAGGGCATTACATTACATTTGGTATCAGAGCCAGATACTTAGCTATGTCTGCCAACAACAACAAGACCGTTCGTCCACCTGCGGATTATGGATCCTTCAGGAACCGTGAAGGAGCGTCTTCGGTCATGGAAGGACATTCCTCGACTAGGCCTCCATTCTTCAACGGCGTCAATTATGGATATTGGAAATGCCGGATAGAAACGTTCCTCCGGAGCGCCTCATTGTGGAGAATTACCATGTCGGAGTACAATGTGCCTACCGAAGAAGATTTCGACAAGTGGACTACCGCGGAGGTCGCCGCGGAGATTGCAAATGCCAAAGCAATGAATGCTTTACAATGTGCATTGGAACCCGAAGATTTTAATAAGATATGCACATGTAAGAGTGAATATCAAATTTGAAATTCGCTCCTCATTTTGCATGAGGAACGAGTCGGGTAAGAGATTCTAAACTCGTAGTAGTCAATAGAGATTACGAATTGTTTCATATGGAACAGGGAGAAAAGATGAAGGAGTATTATGCTCGCTTCGTCGACATAATGAACGAGTTGGAAGTTCTCGGCAAAACATACACCCAAAAGGAGAAGTGTTCGAAGCTTATCGAAGGACTTCCTTCTTCTTGGGAGAAACGTACCTTCGCCATCGAGGAATGTAATGACATGAATAAGTATACCGTAGTTCAATTGATGGGTACTTTGATGTCATATGAGATACGAAAAGATAGCAAGGTGAAGTTACAAGAAAAGATGAAGTCTTATTTGAACCAAGACGTGCCTAAGAAAAAGGCGATTGCGTTCAAGGCGGCTCCATCCACCTCTACCGATGATGAGGACTCGAAAGAAGAAATGGACATGGAATCCATTGCACTCATGGCAAAGAAGTTCAATCGCTTCTTCCGAAAGGGTAACTTCAAACAAAAATCTAAATTTACTTCTACTAACGCCTCTCCACCTTTGTGCTTTAAATGCAATAAGCCAGGACACATCAAAGCGGATTGTCCTCAAAACAAGCAAAAGGAGAAGTGGAAGGCGCCGAAGTTCGACAAGTCCAAGAAGTACAAAAAGGGGTACAAAAAGGGACTTGTCGGAGCAACATTCACCGACTTCGAGGATTCCTCAAGCGGAGAGTCAGACGATGAGAAAGTGGAGCAAGCGCACATGTGCTTCATGGCAAGAGAGGAGCATGATCAAGGATCCTCCTCTTCCGATGATAGCGACAACGAAGGCGATGAGGTAACTATGGATGACCTTAGGAATGCTAATTCTCAATTATGGTCTAAGTATACTAAATTAGTAAATAGGTATAATAAAGTAAAAGATGACTTAGCTAGCATTCAAACCTCGCCTAAAACTATCATCACCAACAACGACACCGTTGTTGAAGAGTTGAAGAATGAGATTGTTAATCTCAAGACTCAACTTGAACATGTTAGCATTGAGGATCCGGAAGAACATAAGATAGCGGATTTGACTTCTCAAAACTCGACGTTGAGTATTGAGAATGAGAATCTTAAATCTCATGTTTATGTGCTCACATCGCAAGTATCCACTTTGGATACTTCTTTGCGTTCTCTCACCGAGAAATATGAGAACACAGTAGGCCGAATTAATAAATTCAATAAGGGTAAGGACCATTTGGATAAAATCCTAAGTGACTTACTTCCGGCCAATCACCACATTGGCTTGGGGTATACGATGGAAAGTTAATCTAAATCGGCCACTACTTTGTTAGGCCAACATCCGGTGCTTCGACGAGTGGTAGCAAACACTCTATTGGTAGTTCATCTACCAATGGTGCTTCCACCTCGTCCACACCCTCTTTCGAAAAGAAACCCACTTTGGGTGGACCTCCAAAGAAGGGGCATGCCTACATGTACACCAATACCATGCCACGTAGGAACACACGCCCTACTCCACCGGTTCACACATATGATGATTTTTATGCTACACATTCACGGGCACGTGCACACCATGTGAGACACCCTCACGCACGTGTTCCCTCACATGCATATGTTCACCCACAACATCATATGAATAATTATCCATATGCACCATTTCATCATGTTCCTTATGCCTATCCACGACATGCATCACGTAGAAACCAACAACGCATGCATGCACCCAATAGGATGAAGGCTCCCAAAATATTCTCAATTTGGAGCCCAAAGGACACTACCATGAATGAAAAACAAGTTTACATGAATGACTATTTTATTAATGTAGTGGATAATATTAATTATATTGGGAAGTCTAAGTCCAATTGGACTTGGCTTTCAAAGGTCTAACCTTTGAGGACCCAATGACCTTGGGTACCATAAAATGATATGATTATCTTTAGGTACTCAAGAAAAATAAGCGGAGCAACAAAGGTAAATTTGGCTCCAAGGATGGGTGGATACTCGATAGCGGGTGTTCAAAACACATGACGGGCGATGCTCAATTGCTTTCCGGAGTGGTGCCCATTGCTAATGGGAACCGGGTAGTCTTTGGAGGCAACGAGAGCGGAACCATCGTCGGTGTTGGTAAAGTGGGTAACCCATCTAAACACTTAATTAGTGATGTTTATCTAGTTAATGGTTTAAATCATAATCTTATTTCAATAAGCCAACTTTGTGACAAAGGTTACAGAATTAGCTTTGCGAAAGGATTGTGTCATATTTTGAATGATAATAATAATTTATTGTTTTCCGGCACACGCCATAAAGATATTTATATTTTGGATCTTCCTACGTCTTATGAACAATGTCTCGTTGCCAACACAAGTGAACAATACTTATGGCATCGACGCTTTGGACATGTGAACTTTGGAACACTTTATAAGCTTACAAAATTAAATTCCATTAAAGGTTTTCCGAAGCTCGTTTTTGAAAAGAAAAGTTTTTGTGATTCTTGTCAACGTGGCAAGCTTCCTAAATCTTCATTTAAACCTAAGAAAAGCATTTCTACTAAACGGCCACTAGAGCTATTACATCTAGATTTATTTGGGCCAACTAGAGTTGCTTCCTTAGGAAATGCAAGATATGGACTTGTCATCGTAGATGATTATTCTAGATTTACATGGGTATTTTTCTTATGTAATAAAAGTGAAGCTTTTGAAAAATTCACAATATTTGTGAAGAAAGTACAAAATCTCATCGGAACCACCATTGTCACTATTCGTAGTGATCATATGGGTGAATTTGAGAATGAGTCTTTCTCAAATTTTTGTGATGATCTTGGAATTACTCACACGTTTTCTTTCCCTCGCGCACCCCCTCAAAATGGTGTTGTTGAGAGGAAGAATAGAACGCTTGTGGAGTGTGCTCGCACTATGCTTGATGATAGCCATCTTGGCCATCAATTTTGGGCGGAAGCGGTGCACACCGCTTGCTATGTGTTTAATAGAATACTTTTGAGGCTCGGCACCAAACAAACTTGCTATGAATTGTTGTTTGGTAGATTGCCTCAAGTCAAACATTTTCGTGTTTTCGGTGCAAAATGTTTTATCAAAAACACTTATGAAAATTTGGACAAGTTTGATCCGAGATCGGATGAGGGGATATTTGTTGGGTATTCCTCACGTAGCAAAGCCTACCGGGTATACAACAAAAGATCCTCTACGATCGAGGAATCATTACATGTCTCTTTTAATGAGAATTTTACTACTTCTAGAATTTCAAATGATGATGATTCTATGGATGTTTTATGTGATTCATTTGATAATTCTAAGTCTAATGATTCAATTGATTCTATTGATACTAACCCGACTAATGAGGTTGTTGAGAATGTTCCTAGTGATCAGGGAATTCCCAAATGGCTTCATACGGTTCTTGACCATCCCCATGAGCAAGTCATTGGCAATATTCATGATAGAGTCAAAACAAGATCGCAAGTCCACCACTTCGCCAATTGTGCCTTTGCCTCATCGATAGAGCCAAAGAATATAGTTGAAGCGTGCGAAGATAGTGCTTGGATCCTTGCCATGGAGGAGGAACTCATTCAATTCGAGAGGAATGAGGTATGGGAGCTTGTTCCTTTGCCATCAAAGAACCACACCGTCATAGGGACAAAGTGGATCTTCAAGAACAAAACCAACAAAAACCAAGTCGTCGTCCGGAACAAAGCTCGGTTAGTAGCTCAAGGATATCGACAAGAGGAAGGTATCGATTTCGAAGAATCCTTCGATCCGGTAGCTAGATTAGAATCAATTAGATTATTATTGTCTTTTGCATGCCATAAAAATTTTAAATTATTTCAAATGGATGTTAAAAGTGCATTTTTAAACGGAGATGTCGTTGAGGAAGTTTACGTTTCTCAACCTCCGGGCTTCATAAATGAAAAATTTCCAAATCATGTTTTTAAACTAAAGAAATCTCTTTACGGTTTGAGACAAGCTCCTCGAGCTTGGTATGATCGCCTAAAGAATTTTCTTTTGGATTTGAATTTTAAAATGGGCGAAGCCGATTCTACACTTTTTGTTAAGCATGCGAATAATGATATTTTATTAGTTCAAATTTATGTTGATGATATCATTTTTGGTGCTACTAACTTCACTCTTTGCGAAGAGTTTTCTAATGTTATGAAGGAACAATTTGAGATGAGCCACATGGGCGAACTCAAATATTTCTTAGGTCTCCAAATTTGCCAATTGAACGATGCAATCTTCATCCACCAAACGAAATACACGGTGGAGTTGCTAAAGCGATTTGGAATGGAGAATGCCTCCGGGAAAAAGACTCCTATGAGCATGACTACGCATCTTGATAAGGATACGGGCGGAAAAGATGTAGACATTCGTCTATATCGAGGTATGATAGGTAGTTTACTTTATCTTACCGCTAGTAGGCCCGATATCATGTTTGTCGTTTGTATTTGTGCCCGTTATCAGTCTCAACCTAAGGATTCTCACTTAGTAGCGGTTAAACGTATTTTTCGCTATCTAAGTTACACTTTAGATTTTGGATTACTTTATCCGAAATCTAGCACATATGAGTTAGTCTCATATAGTGACGCTGATTATGCGGGATGCAAATCCGACAGGAAAAGTACTAGTGGCACTTGCCATTTTCTAGGAAATTCCATTGTCTCTTGGTTTTCCAAGAAGCAAAATTCGGTATCACTTTCAACCACCGAGGCGGAATACATTGCCACCGGTGCCGCTTGTGCCCAGGTTCTTTGGATGAGACACACACTAAAGGATTTTGGTATTCATTGTGATACTAGCCCTATCATGGTGGATAACCAAAGTGCTATTTGTCTTTCAAAGAATCCGGTGCACCATTCCCGTTTTAAACACATAGATGTCCAACACCATTTTTTAGATGATCATGTTGCTAAAAAGGACATCATTTTAGTGTACGTTGAAACCCAAAAGCAAATCGCCGATATTTTCATGAAACCCCTAAAGGAGGACTCCTTTGTGCGGTTGCGTCGAGAATTGGGGATTATGGGTGAATCCGAGATATAGGATTCGTGTTTCATTCAATAATCTTGCATGCTATTATATTTAGCAATATTTCGTTCATGCTAGACTTATTGGATTTTTCGGGATTTTATGTGATATTTTGAATTTTTGCTCGAATTCATGTTTGAATGTCGTATTTGAGATTTTGATGTTTAATGGGGTAGTTTAGATGATTTTTGAGAGTATTACGATGTATCGTCCAAGTGTATTGAGGAGAGAACTTAATTATCAATTTTTGGACTCATCTAGTCGGTCTCAGTTCATCAACCAACCGACTAGATTCACATCTAGTCGGTCAGCTAATGAACTTAGACCGACTAGATCTATCTCTAAACTTTTGGACTCATTTAGTCGGTATCAGTTCAATCACCACCCGACTAGATTCGTATCTAGTCGGTTAGTAAAAGAACTTAGACCGACTAACTCAAGCTATTAGGATTTCCTCTCCAGCTTAACTCCTTAGTCGGTTCAAGTTCACTTATCGACCGACTAAATTTAGTTCTAGTCGGTCAGTATTTGAACGTAGACCGACTAATTCTCATTCAGAAATCGTCGACTGGTCTCTGTTTCACTTTTAGTCGGTTTAAGCTCGTAAACCGACCGACTAGATCATCATCTAGTCGGTCAGACATTGAACTGTGACCGACTAAGTGATCAGGGGCAGTCACGTCTTTTTGCGATTTCGACCGACTTAATCCCAATATGATCGACTTCTTTCTCATTTTAGTCGGTCTCTACTTCCCTCCAGCTCTAAAACCCCCCAAACCCCCGCTCAAGTCTCTTCATCTTCCGATCAACTCCGGCCATCTTCTGATCAACCGGCGCCGTCGATCACTCCTCCTAGGTATATCTCCTCCTCCTAGGTCTCGATTCCTGTTCTAGGGTTTCCTCCTAGGTCTATTTTCCTGTTCTAGGGCTAGGGTTTCGAATTTCTGATCTAGGGTTTGTTATTTTTTCGAAATTTCTTTCACCTGTTAGGGTTTGTTGCTTAGGGTTGTATCGATTGATTGATCTCGTCGTGCCACGATCATGGCAAAGACGAGGATTCCTATCACTTCCTCTGGGGCATCCCCCATGAACATAGAGCCCGCGACCGCATCGACCCCACCTAAGCGTAGGGCCAAGACTACTCGTGCCCCCTCTTCGTCTTCACCACCGTTGAAGAGGAAGAGGACTTCCAAGCCCAAAGCCAAAACCCAAGCTTCCCAAGCCCAAGCTTCTACAGCCCAACCGAAACCTAAACCTAGAAAGATTGTCGCTTTCCCTTCCTCTTTTCAGGACACCACCTCTGATTCTGACGCTAATTTTCGTCCTGAGGAGTAGCCTACCCATAAGGAACCCCCTCCTCCACCTCCTCCTAAGACCCGTAAGGCTAAGGGTAAAGCCCAGATGCCGGTAGGCGGTGTAGATATATCGTTGTGTCGTGACGACCCTCAGTGTCTAGCGGCCTACAACCGTATTGAGCACTGCCCGATGCTATTGGAGCACTATGTTCAGTTTTCAGACTTCCTTGGCTTAGCTGATCTCCTATCCTATAGTGGGCTCCTAGACTACCTTCGCTTCGACCCTAAGGCGAACCCTCGACCCTATCCTCGCCTGGTCAAACTGTTCTATGCAAATCGTGTCCGGGGCCACTACGATGAGAGCCACTCCATCGAGACTACTGTCTTGGGGACTCATATAGTCCTCACGGCAGAAATCTTGGGGGAGTTGCTTGGTTGTTCATTGTCTGGTCTCCTCCCGTCAGACATCTCTGTTGATGATATCTCCTCTTTGGATCAGTCTGTTCTAGCTGATATCTTCCATTTGATCCCTCCTGCCTTCATTGGTGTTCCATCGAAGTCATTTAAGCCAAATGCATGGGTGCTCAATCTCATTCTGAAGTCGTGCTTGCTTCCCAAGTACGGCTCATCTTCACTACCATCCCAGCCCTTCCTTAAGTTGATTTATGCTCTATTCTTGGGTGGCGAGATTAATTGGGCTCGCAGTATACTCGATAAGATGGACTCTTTCGAGTGTATTCGCAAGACCACTAAATCTGCGCATATCCCTTATCCTTGTCTATTGACTTTGGTGTTCCGTCATTTTCGCGTGCCTTTGCCTCCTGACGATGAGCGTCCCCTTGGTCCTCCACTGAACGCGACGGCCGTTAAGAAATCTTTTGTGGCACTTTGTCACGTGCAGCGGACGACTCATTCAGCTTCTCAGGGCACTTCTTCTACAGCTGCTGCTTCCACACCTCCCACCACTCTTGAGAGTCTCGCTCGTGACGTTCGTCGTCTCGAGTCTCGGTACGCTCGTTCCGAGGAGATTCTGTGTCGCATTGCTCATGTCATTAGTGTTGAGGTCCCTCCTCCTGTTTCTGAGGATGAGGAGATGGACGATGAGGATATCGATGAGCTCCTTGGTTCTCCTGCTCGTGGCACTGAGGCCACTCCTGCTGCTGCTACCACATTTGCTCCTGGAGCCGCCACCTCTTCCGATGCTCCAGAGACTGCTGCACCAGTGGATCAGACTTCTGATGCTGCTGCTGCTCCTGCTGATATCCTTGACCCAGTCGTGCCTGCTGATTTACCAGTTGATACTTCTGTAGTTGAGCCTGTTGTTGCTGTTTCCACTCCAGCCCCGACGATCCCTTCTGTTAACACACCACTCCTCCCAGCAGAGCCTGAGTCCACTCCCTCGACTGGACCCACGGAGACTGCTGATCCTGCCACTTCCTCGTGATCGTCAGTTTCGAGGACTCTCTGGTGATCTTTGGATGATACATCTTTCTGAGAGTGTTTTGGGTTAGGATAGGATGTCGGTGGTGTTTTGATGTATTTTGGATTTTGGGTGTCGGGTTCTTGATGTACTTTCATTTTGTTGGATGTTTGACTTTGATGCTATGTCGATGATGTTGTTATATCTTTTGGTTGGTGATATAGATGTTGCACTCTGTTTGTTGTAGTCGATGTATTGTTGCTTGTACTCATGGTATTCTTATATATATACATCGCTGTTCTCTTTTACTTCATTGTGCACATTTAATATTCATTCAATGTTTATGATAAATGATTTCATCGCTCGACGATTATAAACTTGGTTAAATAGATTTTATTTCTATGATTGCATAGAATTGTTTTCCATGCACAAATTTAACCAAGAATATTGAGTATTGAAGAGTATGTTTCTTTATTCAATAAGTGAATTTATATTTGGTATGTTGATGATTTTAATTTTTGTTTTTCGAAAATGGACAATTTGGCACACTTTGTTTTGAATTCAACTATTTTCCCTAGGTGTCAATTTGGTCCATCGTCATATTCTACGACTCCCGACGTTGGATTTTCTTTATCCTTGTTGTTGTCGTTGTATGCCCCCCATTTTTAGGATAATGCCAAAGGGGGAGAGATAATGATAATGATTAGGGCAAATGAAAATTTAACTCAATTTCCAAGAATCTAATTTGATATGTTAGATTCAGGGGGAGTTAAGATATATATAAGGATTTTCAAATCCGGTATTTCAAAATTCGATTCTCATTATATATCTTACTCGTTTGATTGATGCAATTTATATATATTCAATTTGGAATTAACGTGTCATCAATGCAGGGGGAGTAAGTATTTTACATTTGAATCATTATTTTTTATTATTATTTATGATGGTTTGTCATCACCAAAAAGGGGGAGAATGTTGAGTATTGGACTCCCCGGATTTGGTTTTGGATGATGAGCAAACATAAATAATTCATGAACTAACAATTTGTGAGCGCAGTTATGGAGATCGTCGCAAAATTCACGAGAACACTCAAAGCGACATCTCAAGACTTCTCAAAGCTCGTATTCAATGCCTAAAGCTTCGTTGAAGCTTTTGGACCATTTTGGAAGTCATGAAGATTTGATCGAAGCTCTCGAAGACCGTTCTTTAAGGTTTTATTTATAGTCTTTTAGTTTTGATCTATAGAATGTTAAGCCTTGAGTATATCTTACATTTCTATCTTCATAACGCTCATATCTTAGCCCTAGGATCTTAGTTGAAGTCCATTCTAACTTCCTCGAAGCATCGCGCTTCGATTCGGACTTTATTGTGCATGTTAGTTGGTTCAAGAAGAAGAACTGACCGACTAGATGGTGATCTACTCGGTCAGCAAAGCTTCTTGGACCGACTAGTTTCAGTTAATCTTTTCTTGCTCAGTACTGTTTACAGTTAGTCGGTCTACGTTGACTCACCGACCGACTAGTTTGTGAACTAGTCGGTCAGTGATGCTTCTTTGACCGACTAGTTGAGCTTTAATGTACATGCCAATTTTCTCCTAAGCTATTGTTTATCGTTAGTCGGTCTAAGAACGTTTGGCGACCGACTAGTTGATGATCTAGTCAGTCAACATTTGTTCTTGGACCGACTAAATCAATTTGTATTCAGACTAATAGTTTTTGACTCTTAGTCGGTCTACGTTCACTGAACGACCGACTAGTTGTGAAACTAGTCGGTCAGACAGTCTTCTTGGACCGGCTAGATTTCTAGGTCTGAAATTCAATCTCTTCACTGTTCATCACTTAGTCGGTCCATGTTGTTTGACCGACCGACTAGTTGATGAACTAGTCGGTCAGTGGTTGTTCTTTGACCGACTAAACTGCTTCAGATTTCCAACCGTTGGGATTTGACCTAACTCGTTTTTATGGGACCCTATAAATACGAAGCTTGGTCATTTCTCTCTAGGTTAGAGCTGCTATTAAGAGATTCATTGAGGTTGAAAGAGTTAGAGATTCTCACTCATTTCCAAAGCTCTCTTCCTCACAAGAAATCCATTCTCTCACTTTCTAGATCTAGAATCCATCTTGAGAGAAGTTTGTTCTTGGTGAGCCATTTAAGCTCTAGCTTGATTCAAGTCTCCTAATCACTCCTAGGCACCCATTGCTGCTCATTTTAGTGGTGCTAGGTCTTGGTGACTTCCTCTTCCTCAAATCCCTCCTTGCACCTATTTGGTAAGAAAACTCAAGGTATAGGAATTTGTGGTAAGATTGTTTATTTCATATAAACTCATTTATTGCTTATTGATTCTCTCGGTTGTGAGAGAAGGTTGTGATCCTGGGTTGTGGGATTCACTATTGCCATTACATGTATTATTTGATCTTGTGAAGGTTTTTCACAAGATATCATAGTGGAAATCTTGGGTTAGGGTTTCTAACCTAAGTATCCGGAGGGGATCCGGGTGGTTGGGACGTAGGATCACCGGGAACAAGTCGGGGAGACTTGGGTGGATCCGAACCCAGTAATATTCATTAGTTAGCATTGTTTATTTTGTTGTTGTCATCAATTTAAGCTTCCGCAAATTGATTTGGTAGTTGTTTGCACGATAATTAGGAATTATACTTCTCGTTATTTTTAAAGTACTATTCACCCCCCTCTAGTACTTGTGCAGTAGCTTGTAGGGCATTACAATACACTTTCTGGCTCGTGATCCAGAAGGGAGCATAGTGTGTTGCTAATCCCAACGCTCGATACATGTGGAGGGGTAGGGTTAAACGATCGCTTGAGCGTAGAAGTGAGCCCGTACAGCCACTTCAGCCAAAAGACAGAAACCCTGAGCACAAAGTGAAAATGGTGATAAGTGATTCGTGATTAGTGACTTGGTAGCTTTTGCTACATCGTGCGTGCTTGTCTCTTCTTTTAACTATTGCAACATACTTAACTGCCATGTCATTGCATCTTATTATAACTGCTAGGTTGTTAGTTTACTTTCAGTTTCCTTGCTCAAGTCTTTTAGACTTGCTGACATGTGCCCCTTTCTCTTTGGGTGTCGCATGTTAGATCCTGAGCTAGAGTTCATTGTTGAGGGCGAGGTGTTTGCGGACATCGAGCCTGAGCCTGTATTTGACGAGGACTTCGTGGACACGGGAGATCAGTCGTAGAGACTATTTGTGTTGTTGTTTAGTCTGCTTTAGTTGTCGGTATGTAGCACCAATACTTTGTTCCGTGTTGGCTTTTGTTGGCCATGTTTTGGGCCTAGACTCTTTCTTTTAGCCTGGTGGCTTTTCTGGATGTGGAACTTAATTTTAATGTTTGGACATTTCTGAGATTTGAGATTTTATTTCTGTCACTCTTGTGTTATTATCTTTGTTCTGTTCGTGGTTACAGGGACTTGCATATGATATAGTGACGCTTATCAGGCTGCAGCTTCACAGCTCCACACCTGAGCAGACCTTGTCATGTCTCGCCTCCATTTTAGGGAAGCGGGGCGTGACAGGTTTTGTTGGTGGCCCATGCAGGTCCTTCTTCTGTAACTGCGATTATCGGGATAACGATAATAATATTAGAATGTCCAATAAGCTAAGTTCGACATCCGAGTCATAAGCTATGAGTCTAATTGTTTCGTTTTCTGTGTCATTAGATGGCAGGAAGGTGAAATACCTGTGGTGGTGGTGGTGTGCCCCCTCATGACGAGGAGCCTGAGTGGGAGCCCACCAATGGAGAGATGATGCGGATGATGTGATGCAGGTGCAGCAAGGCATGCTCCTGTAAGTCCAGAATGCTCCAGTTGTTCGAGCTGCTCGGGCAATTCTGGAGGCCCCTCCCTCCGAGCCAGGAGCGAAGAAGTTTCGGGAGCTGGGTCCCGCTTATTTTGATGGGTCTGAGGGTCCTCTGGCTGCCGATGAGTGGATTTGGAACATAGAGGATAATTTGAAGATGGCGAAGATCAGCCCGGCTGGATGGGTTGATTTGCCGAAGAGGCAACTCAAGGATAATGCCCGGAACTGGTGGGATGCGGAAGAAAAGATGCTGGTGGAGCTGATAGCTTGGGCTACTTTCAAGTCCAGGTTTGATGAGGAGTTCTTCCCAAAGGCTGCCAGGAAGGAGATGCTGCAGCGCTTTATTGATCTGAAGCAAGGGAGCTTGACGGTGGACCAGTACCACCAAGAGTTCACTAGGCTGAGTCGGTTCGCACCGAAGATGGTGCAGGATGCTGATGAGAGGGCTCAGAGGTTCCTGCAGGGACTTGCTTTGGAGCTTTAGAGTTTCGTGTCTTCCTCTGATCTGGAGTCTTATCAGAAGGTTCTGGTAGCTGCAAGGAGGCAGGAGCTGAACCTGAACCAGAGGAGAGGACATGTTGCTGGAACTGGGAAGAGGCCTGTGGAGCAGGCCAGGGCGGTGGTTAGGCCTGGTTTCAAGCCTAATCAGCCGGTGCAGTTCAAGAGGCCGGGAGGGCCTAATCTGAAGACTTGCCATTTCTGCGGCAAGACTGGCCACATCAAGGAGCAGTGTAGAAGATTTCTGGGCCAGTGTTTGGTTTGTGGTGATGCTTCTCATGTTGTGAAGGATTGTCGGCATGCGAATCAGTTGCGGAGAGCACATGTTGCAGCACAGCCGTTGCAGTAGAGAGCGCCTGTTCCTGCTGGACATGGAGCAGTTCTTGTTCCACAGAGGCATGCTTTTCAGCAGGCTTTTCTGCCGAGGAGGCAGGCTTTTCTGATGACCGCTGTGGAGAGCGAGGGAGCGGATGAGGTTATCGCAGGTAACCCTCAATCTAGTTGTTTCCTTCCTTAATTAGTTTTAGTTATTAGATTATGTTTGGTTGCTTGCATATGATTGTTTGCTAGAATAGGATCTGATTGTTAGATTGCTTGTTAGGTGTGATTCTGGTTTGCACATTTTCTGCACGAGTCCTCCTTGACTCTGGTGCATCGATGTGCATTATTTCTCGGAGCTTCATGGAGAAGCATTCCTTGTCGACGTCCCCTCTTCCCAAGAGTTGGAATATCGTCACAGGGAATGGCGTGATCTCGATGCATCGTGGTTGCGATTCTTGCCCATTGGTGGTCTGTGGACATGAGCTTTACGCTGATTTCATTGTCCACGACATCATCAACTATGATGCGGTCCTTGGGATGGATTGGCTTGCGAGCTTCTATGCTATGATCGACTGTCGGAGGAAGAAGGTGGTGTTCGAGATTCCCAGACATCCGGTATTTGAGTTCAGCCGAGGTAGCAGTTCGCTTGGTCCGGTCAGGTTTCGGGCCAGACCGGTGGAATTTGTGGCTATGCAGATGGAGCTGGAGAGGCCAGCGGTAGTGCGGGACTTCGATGACGTCTTCCCCGAGGAGATGTCTGGATTGCCACCCGATCGAGCTCTCGAGTTTTCGATTGATCTTATTCTGGGAGCGCAGCCGATTTCGAAAGCGCCCTATCTATGGCACCCGCTGAGTTGGAGGAATTGCGGAAGCAGCTGGATGAGCTTTTGCAGAAGGGTTCATCAATCCTAGTATGTCTCCGTGGGGAGCACCGGTGCTGTTGGTGAAGAAGAAGGATGGGTCACGTCGCATGTGCGTGGATTATCGGGAGTTGAATGCAGTGACCGTGAAGAATCGATATCACTTGCCTCGTATCGATGACATTTTTGATCAGCTTGGAGGATCGAGGGTATTCTCGAAGTTGGATTTGAGGAGTGGGTATCATCAGCTGAAGGTGAAGAAGGATGATGTTCCGAAGACAGCGTTCAGGACGAAGTATGGACACTACGAGTTTGTGGTTATGCCTTTTGGTGTAACCAATGCACCCGTAGTTTTCATGAATCTGAGGAACCTGATTTTCTACGACTTTTTAGACAAGTTTGTCGTTATCTTTATTGACGACATTCTGATCTATTCAAAGTCGAAGGAAGAACATGCCTCGCACTTGAGGACGGTGTTGGAGATTTTGAGGAAGCATCGGTTGTATGCTAAGTTTTCGAAGTGCGAGTTTTGGCTGGACAGAGTTGCTTTTCTCGGGCATGTGGTGACTGGAAATGGTATTTCGGTGGATCCCGAGAAGATTAAGGCCATCAGAGAGTGGCCTGTTCTGCAGTCAGCATCTGAGATCCGGAGTTTCCTTGGGCTTGCTGATTACTATCGTTGCTTCATTAAGGATTTTTCCCGTATTGCTGAGCCGATGACTAGATTGACGTGGAAGGATGTACCTTTTGTTTGGTCGGGTGATTGTGAGAATGCCTTTGGTGTTCTGAGGGAGAGATTGACGACTGCCCCTATTCTTGTTGGGCCTGATTGCAGTGGAGTGTTCAAGATCTTTTGCGATGCTTCTGGCAAGGGTCTCGGTTGTGTGTTGCATCAGCACGGACATGTTGTGGCATACGCTTTGCGTCAGCTCAAGACTCATGAGAAGAATTACCCGACACACGACTTGTAGTTGGCTGCTGTCGTGTTTGCACTCAAGATTTGGAGGCACTTCCTGCTGAGTGAGAAAGTGAAGATCTTCACCGATCACAAAAGCTTGAAGTATATTTTTACTCAGAAGGAGCTCAACATGCGACAGCGTCGATGGTTGGAGCTCATGGGGGATTATGAGATCGATTTGTAGTTTCACCCTGGCAAGGTGAATGTGGTTCCTGATGCGCTGAGTAGGCATCCAGCGGTGATGATTTTGACTTCGCAGTGGAGATTGCAGCAGGATTTTTGCGAGTCTGGTGTTGAGATCGTTCTTCCTGGGGAGGCTTCTTTGTTGATGTGTATGCAGATACAGTCGACGATCGTGGATCGAATCAAGGCTGGTCAGGCTGGAGACCCGAAGTTAGTGAAGATTCGGGAGCAGGTGGAAGCCGGTCTGCGGATTGACTTCTTGATTCATGAGGATGGTTCGCTGACGTATGGAGCTAGATTGTGTGTGCCTGCTGGAGACATCAGAGAGGAGTTGTTAGTTGAGGCACACAGTTTGCTGTATTCTGTGCATCCTGGTGGTACCAAGATGTACAAGGACCTCCGTCTGAACTATTGGTGGCATGGTATGAAGAGGAGCGTGGCTCGGAGTGTAGCCAAGTGTCTGGTTTGCCAGCAGGTAAAGGCGGAGCATCAGCGTATGGCAGGGTTGCTACAACCGCTTCCGATTCCTGAGTGGAAATGGCAACACATCACTATGGATTTCGTGACTGGACTACCTCGGAGTCCGAAGTAGAATGACGCGATTTGGGTGATCGTAGATCGATTGACCAAATCCGCGTACTTTATTCCATTCCGAGTAGGACAGTCCACTGAGGCGCTAGCGAGGAGATACATGGAGGTAAATTCTTTTACTCTCCGTTTCTATTTCCTTTTCCTAGTTTAAATAGTGATGTAACGTGAATCGTGCAGGAGATCGTACGACTTCACGGAGTCCCGTGAGTATCGTGTCAGACAGAGACACGAGGTTCACATCTCAGTTCTGTCAGAGTTCGCAGAAGGGTTTGGGTACGCGTCTGAGTTTCAGCACGGCGTACCATCCGCAGACAGATGGCCAGTCCGAGAGGACGATTCAGATCTTGGAGGACATGCTGAGGGCATTCATGTTGGATTTCAAGGGTTCGTGGGAGGACCATCTACATCTGGTGGAGTTCTATTACAATAACAGCTTCCAGGCGAGTATTGGCATGGCGCCTTTCGCCGTGCTGTTTGGGAGGAAATGTCGATCGCCATTGAGTTGGGATGACATTGGTGACCGGGAGCTGTTGGGGCCTGAGATGATTGTGAAGTCCGTGGATGTTGTCAGGAACATTCAGGAGAGGTTGAGGATTGCTCAGGACCTTTTGAAGCATTGGGCGGATGCTAAACGGCGTCCTTTGGAGTTTCAGCCAGGCGACCATGTGTTCTTGAAGATTTCCCCGAATCGTGGAGTGATTCGATTTAGGAAGCGAGGGAAGTTGAGCCCGCGATACATTGGACCGTTTGACATTCTGGAGAGAGTTGGCGAGGTAGCCTACCGCTTAGTCTTGCTGCCATCTTTGGAAGGAGTTCACAATGTTTTCCATGCGTCGCAGCTTCGTCGATACATCAGTGATCCGTCTCATGCTGTGGATTTCTCGGAGATCACCGTTCGCCCTGATATGACGTATGACCAGCAGCCAGTGCAGATTTTGGACTGGCGTCAGAAGTCCCTCTGGAACAAGGTTGTCAATCTTGTAAGGGTGATGTGGCGACACGGCTCGCCAGGAGAGTCTACTTGGGAGAGAGAGGATGAGATGCGAGAGCGCTACCCACTTTTGTTCCCGGACACGTGAGTGTTGGGAAATTCCGAGGACGGAATTTTTCTGAAGTTGGGGAGGATGTAACGACTGGTTTTCATGTATCCGGATTATCTATATTATATATTCGTTTTGGTGGATTTTCTCCTTATGTGTGGTTTCCCGTCTCTGTAGCTTTCATTTTCGTTCGTTTCGTGGTGATTTTCTAGCTTCTTCCTTAGATCGTTGAGTTTTTGCAGTAAGTCATTCGTGACGAGCTTCATATCACTCATATCTTAGAGATAGGTTGATCCTAGAAGCCTTAGGAATCGTTCCCGGAGCTTCGCGCTTCGATTCGAGACTTTTCGTGCACGTTAGTTGGTTTAAGAAGGGGGACCAACCGACTAGATTCCAATCTAATCGGTCAGGAACTCTTCTGGAATCGACTAGTTTATTAAATCAAAAATTCAGAAGTTACTGTTTACTCTTAGTCGGTCTAAGAACAACCACCGACCGACTAGTTTCTTTGATTAATTTTACCTAAGTTACTGTTTATCGTTAGTCGGTCTAAGAACATCTTTCGACCGACTAGGTTGCAAACTAGTCGGTAAGCCATTGTTCTTTAACCGACTAGTTCTTTGACCATTTTGACGACCTGAGTTACTGTTTGGTGTTAGTCGGTCGCAGTTGGTTTACCGACCGACTAGTTCTTAAACTAGTCGGTCAACAACTCTTCTTTGACCGACTAGTCGCCCCCGAAACCCTAGGTTTCGCCCAGCCGCCGCAACTTTTCCTATTTATACCCCAATCGTTTTCTTTTCTTTCTTTCACTTCTCTTGGCCATTTCCTTTCCCCCTTGACCTCTGATCTTCCCCAACCTTCCACTATCTCTTCTCCTTCATCCCCGGAGCCCCTCACACCCTCTTTAGGCCAGCCACCTTCCTTTAGGCCGTCGGCAAACCCCAAAACCCCTCAAATCCCAATTTCTCCAGATTTTCTCGCCATTTCCAGATCTGAGCCATAGTTCTCCGGATCGTTCTTCTGTTGCCATGCTTGCTCGGCATCGTTCTTTCGCTACGATACGCGATCTCATCCCCGTAGCTAACATTTTGTGACGTGCCTTGTTTATCGTCATCCTTTGTGCCAGGCAAGTGAAACTTGCCACTTAGGGTTTTAGGCCATGTCCTTAGGCCATTTACTTGTTTTAGCGTAAAAGAGACTATGCAGTGAAAGGATAGCTGCCTAGACGCCCGTTGATCTAGCTTGACAACGAAGCTAGATCTGTCACCTTCATCATGCTTGCATGTCATGTTTAATTTCAATTAACGGTACGCAAATATCTGTTCATGTCATTGCATACATTGATTGTTCATCGTGATTGTGTAGCACACGCTACTCTAAAATGTAAGCTGCGGCGAGTAGGATTTTGACTCCTACACAGTGATCAGGCTAGGTGCACCCCTATACCAAATACATTTCCTGGCTCGTGATCCAGAAGCCAGCATAGTGCGTTGCTAATCCCAACGCTCGATACACGTGGAGGGGTAGGGTTAAACGGTCGCTTGAGAATAGAAGTGAGCCCGTACAGCCACTTCAGCCAAAAGACGGAAACCCTGAGCACAAAGTGAAAATAGTGATAAGTGATTCGTGATTAGTGACTTGGTAGCTTTTGCTACATCGTGCGTGCTTGTCTCTTCTTTTAACTGTTGCAGCATACTTAACTGCCATGTCATTGCATCTTATTATAACTGCTAGGTTGTTAGTTTACTTTCAGTTTCCTTGCTCAAGTCTTTTTAGACTTGTTGACATGTGCCCCTTTCTCTTTGGGTGTCGCATGTTAGATCCTGAGCCAGAGTTCGTTGTTGAGGGCGAGGTGTTTGCAGACGCCGAGCCTGAGCCTGTGTTTGACGAGGACTTCGTGGACACGGGAGATCAGTCGTAGAGACTGTTTGTGTTGTTGTTTAGTCTGCTTTAGTTATCGGTGCGTAGCACCAATACTTTGTTCCGTGTTGGCTTTTATTGGCCATGTTTTGGGCCTAGACTCTTTCTTTTAGCCTGGTGGCTTTTCTGGATGTGGAACTTAATTTTAATGTTTGGACATTTCTGAGATTTGAGATTTTATTTCTGTCACTCTTGTGTTATTATCTTTGTTCTGTTCGTGGTTACAGGGACTTGCATATGATATAGTGACGCTTATCAGGCTGCAGCTTCACAGCTCCACGCCTGAGCGGACCTTCTCACGTCTCGCCTCCATTTTAGGGAAGCGGGGCGTGACAAATATCTTGCATGAAATCTTGCATGAAATTTCTCTTGAAATCAGTATCCTGTTTTCTAATATCATGTTTTCAGTATACATGCAAAATGAGTCATGTGTCAAAATGAGTACTAATGAGTCATGTTTCAAAATAGGATACTGATTTCTAGATATGTTTGAAATTTCTATTAGTCATGTTTCAAAATGAGGCATTCAATTTCTTCATCGTATAAACGCATGGTATAAACTCAGGTATATCAAAAATTAATAGTTTTAACCAATTTGAAATCATATTATTCTGTTTTTTTTTGACAAATTGATATGAAGTCTAAACATTTTCATATATCAATTTGACAGGATACTCAAATGATCACATTTTGAGTCCAGGATACTCAACTTGACATATTAATTTGCACATGTCCAGCATACTCAAATTAATTTGAGTCCAGGATACTCTTATGACAGTTTGAAACTTGAATTAATTTTGTAACTTGAGGAAATGTTAAACATATGCAAACTGAGATATGAATGAGAAAAATTAAATAGTATCTGGACTCAAATTAATGTCCTCAAGTTGAGATATCAAATTAAACATATTGAAATTTTTCTCAAACAAACTGAGAGTGGAAACTTGAGAAAATTCCAAACAAACTTAGTATGGAAACAAACTGAGTATTTGAAAATTTCCTCAAGTTTCAAACTGAGTATGTTTGAAAATTTCCAATTTGAGTATATGCAAACTTGAGGAAATTTTCTCAAACATACTCAAACATATGCAAACTGAGCATACTCAAACATATGTTTCTCAAACATTCAAACATATACTCAAACATATAACATACTCAAACATACTCAATTATTTTATTGGTTCATCTTCAAATTTGCAGTGTACCTTAGAGTTGACGTTGATGGTGAATTACAGAAACAGAAGTTTAGCTTCAAATATCCAATACTATCAAATTCTTCATGACCAATACTGCAATATTGGTTCATCTTCAAATATCCAACAAAAAAATCCCCTAAATCTACATAACTCGCAGCTTTAAAAATGCGAGAAACATGAAGAACACAAAAAATGTGAGTTTATTTGGATATTGGTTCTGCAGCGTTATATATATGAAAGTTTTGGTATATCCAACAAAATGACTTGCAGCATTAAGTATTTTTATGTTCACTCAACAAAATGCCTGCAAGTATATCCCAGTTTGATATACTTAATTTTTTGTTAACACAATGCCTGGCAATTTGGTATAACAAAATTGGATATAATTAATTTTTGGTTCACCTTAACCAATACTGCAAATTTGGTGTATCCAACAAAATGCTAGAAACATGAAGACCACAAAAAATGTGAGTTTAGTTGGATATTGAAACTTCAATTTTTAAAACCTTCAATTTTTAAACCAAAGTGATATCAGTAGACCCTTAAGATGAAATTGAACCTTCAATTTTTAAAACCAAACTGTTTGAATTGATTGATTCATCCTGGAATTAAAATTTAAATGAAATTTTAAAACTGAACCAAATTGCTTGAATTAAACTTACACTTGAATTAAACTTAATGATATCATTTGGCTGTCCTCATAGATCACATTGAAACTTCAATCTCCTCCCCTTGAACCGGCCTGGAATTAAACTTCTACTGATAGCTTCCTTCAATTTTGTGTTAACTAATATCCAGTGTATAAGACACTTGTTGCCATGTCCTGTTATGGCTGTAGAAGTTGCCCTGTGTATAAGACACTTCCTTCAATTTTTTGTTAACCAATAACCAATTTTGTGTTAACCAATAGCCAGTGTTTAAGACATTTTTTGTGTACAACTAGTTAAAGGACAACTTTGTTTCCTATGCATTTTTTACATGTTAACCCTATGCATTTTTAGTCTATGCATTAATCATGTTTTAGTCTATTGATATGAGGACCCAATAAATGGGTTAACATAGGGTTAGTTAACCCAATAACCATATGCATTTTTTAGTTGATGCAGTCAACATTATTTACATGTTAACTATTTTTTAGTCTGCATTTTTTAGTCTATGCATTCAACGTGTTCAGTCTAGCAAAAAAATTGAACTCAAAAAAATTGAAATCAAAAAAATTGAACCCAAAAAAAATTAAACTTTGTAGTTCAGTCCTGCAATTTCTTTGTTGGATCCAAAACAACAAAAATTCAACATTTGCAGTTCAGCAATTAGATTTGCAGTTCAGCTATGATATCTTCAAATTTCATCTTCATTTACAGAAAAACACAAAGAAGAGAAATTGCAGTCAACATTAGGCTTCATTCAACATTAGGCATTACATATGTTGAAATTTTCTAAGCTAATAGCTGAACTACATTTGCATTAGCTTACATTTCCAGGCTACTGGGTTTCTTAAGTCATCATTTTCTAGGATGTGTCATTTTTTTAATTTCATGATAATGGGTGCCATTTTTATTTGCCTTCAACATATGTAGTACATGGAAATTTTAAGTTCTGCTTGTAGTATATTCCTGTACATCAAAATTTCATGTACATCAAAATTTTCAGGCTTGAGAAGTTTTCATGTACATCAAAATTGAAATGATAATATAGTATATTCCAAGTTTTGCATATTATGATGTTAAGTTCAGGACATCAAGCTTGATAAGTTTTGACTGAAGGAAAATGAAAAACAATTTGGTTTGAGAATGTTTTGAACCAAATTTCAAGCATGTGCTATTTAGAAACTGTGTAATGTCAATAATACATTGAATTTGTCATGTAAGATTTATGTATTTTCAATAAATTTTCAAACTATTGAGGAGGACTGATGAGAAATACCTTGGCCTGCAAGCTTGATGTGTTTTCAAAGCAAAGTGTTGAGTTATTCAGATTTATGCAAAAGTTTCTCAGTTAGTGGAGGGTGTTATCCATGATTAATTTGTCCTTCAAATATTTAAACCAAAATCAAGTAATTTCTATTGAATTGCAATCCAATCAGTCAACCTAAAATGAAATTGAAATTGAAATTAAATTGCAATTTAATGAGAAACTAAACCTGCAAAATGGAAATTGCTATTGAAATTCAGTTCAATATTGTACTGCTATTCTTAGCATTGACTGAAATATTGAATTGCATCTTACTAGTCATCTTAGTCAACTTAGCAATATTGAATTCAATACTTGCTAGTCATCTTAGACATCTTAGCAATTCAATATTTCAGGCATGCTGTCAAAAGCAAATTGATATTCAATGTCAATTCAATTCCAAAATTGAAATAGCAATAATACTCTCTACCAACCAATGAGCAAGTAACTGACGTGTGTTTATATTTTATATATTCACACACGTCTTCTTTGTGCTTTTCCGTTATTTACCGTCGTCCCGTACCCATTTTCTTGTGATTTTTAGTTTTCTTTCACTTCTCTGTGTTTTTGTGTATATGCAGGAGATTGCCAGCATTGGGGACGTATAAAGAAGATATCATGAGCTCCCAGAGCAACAGGAGAAGTCACGCGCGATCCAGGGGGTCAAACGATGAAGATTGCATATTTCAGCCTTCAACCGATCGGTTGGACACAGCCAACCGATCGGTTGATGCACGCGTATCTCACCCGGACAAGAGAAGAGGAGAAGAGCAGCTCACCCCATCGGTTCGCTGATCGGGTGAGATCGACAGAGCTATCGGCCATTTGAAGCGTAATTCCAACTGATCGGTTGAATACTCAACCGATCGGTTCAGCTGATGCCGCATTTCTCAAATCAACGACCTGACGGCACCACCCGCTCTCCTCAACGCCCGGTTGAAGCTTCTGAAGCCGATTGCGAGAGCGCCAAGAAGCTCACCCGATCAGTTGATACTTTAACCGATCGGGTGATATTGATTTCTATATATAGTCAACCTAGGGTTGCTGAAAAAATCCTGTAATTTTTCTTTCTTTTTTGTATCGTGACGGCTGGAATTTTATCTGTTTTTGTAAGTGTTCCGATCGACTTGAAACTTTAATATTGTCTTAATACCATTGCTAGCATCTCATTTCAATTGCTTGATCATGATTTCTACCGTGGATTTTTGTTTATATTGCGTTTTAGCTATGAATTGTGAGTAGTTCCCAAATCTGGGATTATGGTGGAAACCCCTTCGTGGGTTCTTTCTAATACGTCCATAGGACTAGTATTTCAATAGGGATTAGGAATTTAGATGGTTACATGGTGTGTTTCATTGTCATTGGCGGGAGAAAGACCGCCTCTGACCGTCGGGCCAAGGGGGAATAAACTTGGCGGTTGACTCCCTAGCCACAGCTCACGCCCTTAGCATAGACATTGAATCCTAGTGTGTGGGAACGACAGGATGAGATGTTGGGAGAATCGTTGCGAGCCTAGTGCTACCGGAGTCGGTCGGTGTTACTGGACATGGGAATGCCCAACGACCGAACCCGGGTAGACCTAGCGTATCATCCTGGGTACCGACCAGAATATCGGGCCCATGGGACGCTAGGTGTCACTTTTAGAGGCAACGTCTCACCACTAAACCCTAAATCCAATCGTACTCCTATCCGTCGATCATAATAGTGAGAGCACACGATAGGGTGGAAACCGAAGTCCTAGGTTTCCTTTTATATCGTTTATCCTGCTTATCTATATTCTGTGACAAACCATCGATCGTTCGGGCTAGCTCACCCATAGGGTGAACCGGTTCCTCTTTGACACAAGCACAACCACGCCTCCCTGTGTTCGACCCCAAGCCACACTACAACACCGTGCGCTTGCGGTATAAATATTTAAATCTGGTATCCCCAATTATATTGCACTTGTATGCATCAAAACTAGGGGACGTCAAGCTTTATGGCGACGTTGCTGGGGAGGCAATGTGCTTGTTTATTTTAGGACCCAGTGAACTCTTGAGTCTAGTTCACATCCTCACCTCGCGATAAATTTCGCATTCTACTTTTTCATTTTTATTTTCTATTTTTTATTTTTTATTTTCTTTTTTTCTTCTGTTTCTATCCCATACTTGCTTCACGGGTGTTTGTTCATTTTACATGCGCAGGAATACAAGGAGTCTTGACGAATTGATTTCTCTTGACCCAGATATTAACGCCACCATGAGGCATCTGAACGCGGAAAGAAGAAGAAGGGAAGAAGCTGAAACCATGGGGGAAAACACTCCTTCCCAGAAGTCCCTGCTGGAGTACTCGATGCCATTCATCGGGTCCTCGTCCAGTATCCAATCTCTAGCCATCACGGCCGTGAATTTCGAGCTAAAACCATCGCTAGTAACATGGATCCAGCAGGATCAATTTTCAGGGGCACATACGTGCGTTTATATTTCATATCTTCATGCACGTCTTCTTTTGCATTTTTCCGTTATTTTCCACCGTCTCGTATCCATTTTCTCGTATTTTCTTGTTTTCTTTCACTTCTCCATGTTTTTACGTGTTTGCAGGAGTTTGCCAGCGTAGGGGACATATAACGAAGATATTGTCAGTCTCCGAAGCAACAGAAGGAGTCACGCGTGATCCAGGAGGTCAAACGACAAAGATCTCCATCTTTCAGCCCCCCACCCGATCGGTTGGATACGCCAACCGATCGGGTGATGCACGCGTGCACGACCCGGACAGCCGCTGAAGCAACGAGAGTGTCAACCGACCGGGTCGGAGACCGATTCAGCCTGACTGTTCTCTCTGGAAAATTGGAGCTAAAATCCAACCGATCGGGTGATCTTCACCCGATCGGTTCATCTGTAGCTGTTTCCTCGAAGAGATGACCCGGAGAGCTCACCCGACCGCCAGCACACCGTGCCAAAATGTCCGAAGTTTTTGTCTTTTTGGGCGACAATTCCAACCGATCGGTTGATTTATCAATCGATCGGTTCACCCGACGACGCCAAGATCCAAACAGCTAGAAGCTTTCGCCAACCGACCATGTCGCCTGACCGGGTGAAGTCCTGAAGATCGCTGCCGAAGTTCACAGCAGGTCACCCGATCGCGTGATTCTTCACCCGATCGGTTGATCCCGTTTTCTATATATAGAAGCCCTAGGTTTCAAGAAACGAGAGAGTTGTAATTTTTACTGTTTTTCTCTCTTGTGACGGCTGTAATTTCTTTGTTATGTGTAAGTGTTCTGATCTTAACCAAACTTTGATATTATCTTAATTGCATTACTACTACCGCATTTCTATTGCCCGATTATGTTTTTAACGGTCGATTTTCATTTCGATTGCTTTTTAGCGAATATGTGTGAGTAGTTCCCAAATCTGGGATTTTGGTGAAAACCCCTTCGTGGGTTCTCCCTAATGCCTCCATATGACTAGGAAATCGATAGGGATTGGGAATCTATCGGTTACGCAGGGTGTTTCATTGCCATCAACGGGAAAAAGACCGCCTTTGGCCATTGGGCCAAGGGGGAATAAACTTGGCGGTTGACTCCCTAGCCATAGCTCACGCCCTTAGCGTAGACGTCGAATCCTAGCGCGCGGGAGCATCAGGATGAGATGTTGGGAATTATCGTTGCGAGCTTAGTGCTCCCGGAGTTGGTCAGTGTTAATGGACATGGGAATGCCCACTTACCGAACCTGGGTAGTCCGACGTATCATCCTGGGCACCGATCGGAATATCGGGCCCATGGGACGCTGGTATCACTCTTAGAGGCAACGTCTCACCATTAGACCCTAATTCCGATCGTTATCCCATCCGTCGGTCGCATTGGTGAGAATCGTACGATAGGGTGGAAACCGAAGTCCCGGGTTTCCCTTTATATTGTTTATCCCTCACATTCTATTTCCGTGACAACCCATCTACCGATTCGGGCTATCTCACCCATGGGGTGAATTTGGTCCTTTCTGACGCAAGCACAACCACGCCTCCCTGAGTTTGACCCCCAAGCCACACTACAACACCGTGCGCTTGCGGTTATAAATATTTAAATCTCACGCCCCAAATCTTATATTGCACACACCAAAAAACGCGCGCAAACGAGGGGGACGTCAAGCTTTATGGCGTCGTTGCCAGGGAGGCAACGTGCTTGTTATTTTAGGATCTCATGAAACCTTGAGTCTGGCTCATATCCCTACCTCGCGATAATTTTCGCATTCTTCTTTTTCATCTTTCATTTTTATTTTCTTATTTTTATTTTCTACTTTATCTGTTTCTTTCCCACTTTTCGCTTCACGGGTGTTTGTTGCTTTGAATGCGCAGGAACACAAGAAGTCTTGACGACTTGATTCCTGTTGATCCTGAGATAAATGCCACCCTAAGGCGTCTGGCCAAAGAGAAGCGAAGAAGAGAAGAGTCCGAAGCCATGGGGGAGAACACCCCACCTCACAAGTCCCTGCTGGAATACTCGATGCCATCCATCGAGTCCACCTACGCCATCTGACCTCCTGCTATTACGGCGCAAAGCATCGAGCGTAAGCCATCTTTGGTGACGTGAATCCAGCAGGATCAATTCTTGGGGGCACCCATGGAGAGCCCCATCGAACATTTGGACTCCTTCTTGGAGAAATGTGACACCTTCCGCATAAATGGTGTCACAACTGAGGCGATCCGTCTGAAGTTATTCCCCTTCTCTCTGCGGGATAAAGCCAAGCTGTGGCTTAGGGAGAAGGACCCAAATACATTCAACACTTGGGAGAAGCTTTCGAATGCATTCTTGACGAAGTTCTTTCCTCCGGGGAAGACCATGAAGCTGAGGAGTGAGATCTCCTCCTTCTCCCAGGCCAGCCACGAGTCCCTGCATGAAGCTTGGACAAGATTTAAAGAGATGCAGCGAAGATGCCCTCATCACGAGCTTCTCAAGTGGCAGATAATTAATCTATTCTACAACTGATTGAGGGATGATTTAAAGTCTTCAATGGACGCAGCGGCTGGGGGGTCCTTCATGTCTAGAAGTGAAGAAGATACCTGGAACATTTTAGAAAACATGGCATCGAACAATGAGCGGTGGTGTGACGAGAGAGCCACACCTAGATCTGGGGGTATCCACAGGTTTGAGGACATCGACAAATTATCTAGCAAGTTTGACTTGCTGTCGACCCAGATCTCAGCGCTGATGTAGGAGCCGGTGGTGCCGGTACACAACATATTGCGGCGGTGGAATCCAAAGTCATTGGAGACTTCGAGGGTGGTGACATCTCACCTCCGTTGGACCAAGCGAGTGCACTATTCTACAATCCTATGGGGAACGCGACGTACCCTCCACGAACTAGCTTCAACCCGGCCTACTCTCCAAATAACCGGAACCACCCCAACCTTAGCTACCGGGCACCGTATCAGCCACCGCCGCCTCAGCAGCAACAACAACAGATATATCAGTCGGCTAGGTCTCAGCAACAGCAGTTTCAGCTGCAATAGCAATTTCAACAGCAGCAGCCTCCGCAACAGTATCTGCAGTACCCCCCAAGGAACCCGCAGCCCATTCAGCAGCAGCAGTATGGCTAGCAGAGGCCCATCTCTCCGGTTGAGTCCCTCTTGACTCAATACATTACCAACCAGGAGAAGATCAATTTGAAGCTGGAGATGGGTCAGCGGGCTCTCACTGACCAAGTAACCCAGCTGGGGTTACAGGTGGCGAACCTTCAAAGGTCGCAAAATCTATTGTCGCCACAACCTGAAGTGAACCTGAGGGGAACAAATCAGACTTTGGCACGCACTCACGAGATGCGAATGTGTCCGCTATCGTATTGAGAAGCGGGACAAAAATCCCCATAAGAGTGCCCCACAAGGAACCAGAAGCACCATTGGTCGTAGAGCGACCAATTGAAAAATTGAATGACGACGGTGCTTCGTCGCCAAAGCAAACGACTCCGAAGGGAGTCCCTGAAGAGGAGAAGAAGAGAGACGAAGAAGGGAGCCTCCAGGCATTCAAGCCCATTGTCCCTTTTCCACAACGGCTTGCCCAAGCCAAGATAGACGAGAAGTATGGCAAATTTTTTTCCATGGTCAAGGATCTAAGCTTGCAAATCCCCTTCCTCGAAGCTATCGAGACGATTCCCTCTAACGCAAAATTTTTGAAGGATTTGGTGACAAGAGGGTCCAGAAAGGAGAAGGTCGTATTGACGGCGGAATGCAGTGCTCTCATTCAAAGAGCAAATCCACCTAAGCTTAAAGACCCGGGGAGCTTCTCTATCCCTTGTGCGATCAGGGAGGTGACGTGCGTTTATCTTTCATATATTTGCGCACGTTTTCTTCTGTGTTTTTCCGTATTTTACCGCCGTCTTATATTTGTTTTCTCGTGTTTTCTTGTTTTCTTTCACTTTTCCGTGTTTTTCGTATTTTGCAGGATTTTACTGGCATAGGGGACATAAAACGACGATATCATGAGTCCCCGGAGAAACGGGACGAGTCACGCGTGATCCAGGGGGTCAAACGACGAAGATTGCATCTTTCAGCCCCTCACCCGACCGGTTGGTCATTTCCAACCGATCGGGTGATGCACGCGTGCACCACCCGGACACAAGTTGGAGCGGCCAAGAAGTCACCCGGTCGGTTCAGTGACCGGTTCAAATGCCCCAACTCTCTGGAAATATGATGCTGGATGCCAACCGATCGGGTGACCTTCACCCGATCAGTTCACCTGTAGTCGATTCTCCGAAGCCACAACACGGAGAGATCAATCGACCGGTTCACCCGACGGCACGAAGATCCAACCGATCAGCTGCAACCTCAACCGACCGTGCCGTGGTGACCGGATGGGATCCTATTTTGTGCTGCCGAAGAAACGAAGCAGGTCACCCGATCGGGTGACTTTTCACCCGATCGGGTGATTTCGTATTCTATAAATAGAACCCCTAGGTTTTCCAGAAACGGGAGTTGTTATTTTTTGCTGTTTTTTCTATCTCTTGACGGCTGTAATTTTTCAGATATTTGTAAGTCTTCCGATATTTGTCAAACTTTAATATATTGTTATTAGCATTGCTCTTACTGCTTTTCAATCGCCCGATCATGTTTCTAACGGTCGATTTCTATTTAGATTGCTTTTTACTAAATATGTGTGAGTAGTTCCCAAATCTGGGATTTTGGTGGAAACCCCTTTGTGGGCTCTTCCCGATGCGTCCATAGGACTAGGAAATCGATAGGGATTAGGAATCTAACGGTTACGCGGGGTGTTTTATTGTCATCGGCGGGAAAAAGACCGCCTTTGACCGTTGGGCCAAGGGGGAATAAACTTGACGGTTGACTCCCTAGTCATAGCTCACGCCCTTAGCGTAGACGTCGAATCCTAGCGCGCGGGAGCGGCAGGATGAGACGTTGGGAGTTATCGTTGCGAACTTAGTGCTCCCGGAGTCGGTCAGTGCTAATGGACATGGAAGTGCCCACTGACCGAACTCGGGATGTCCGGCGTATCATCCTGGGCACCGACCGGAATATCGGGCACATGGGATGCTGGTACAACTCTTAGAGGCAACGTCTCACCATTAGACCCTAATTCCGATCGTTATCCTACCCGTAGGCCGTATCGACGAGAGTCGCTTGATAGGGTGGAAACCAAAGTCCCGGGTTTTTCCTTTATATTGTTTATCCCTTGCCTTCCATTTACTATGACAACCATCATCCGATCCGGGCTAGCTCGCCCATGAGGTGAATTTGATCCTCCTTGACACATGCACATCTACGCCTCCTTGAGTTCGACCCCCAAGCCACACTACAACACCGTGCGCTTGCGGTTACAAATATTTAAATCTCATGCCCCCAATCGTATTATTGCACACATCAAACACACGCACAAAGCGGGGGGGCGTCAGGAGGTAATGATCCATCGCGCGCTCGTTGATCTTGGAGCGAGCATCAGTTTGATGCCCCTGTCGATGTATAAGAGGATAGGGATAGGCGATTTGGAGCCCACCGGTATGACCCTACAGCTTGCAGACCGATCGGTTAAATATCTGGTGGGTGTTGTAGATGACCTGCCTGTCAACGTAAGTGGGGTGCATGTGCCAGTGGACTTCGTCGTCATGGACATGCCTGAAGATGCGCACACCCCCATCATCCGTGGACGGCCTTTCATGGCCACTTTCGGCGTTTTAATAGATGTTAAGAATGAGAAGCTTTCCCTTAACGTCGGTAGCGAAAAAGTCGAGTTTGACTTGGGGTTGTCAATTATGCACCCCAATCTTCCGAATGATCCAAGATGCAATATGCTGGAGTTAGAAGAAGAGAGAGTTGTGGAAGCAATCTCCTGGGAAATTCTTTCAAGAAATCCCCCTGATAGCTTGGGGGACTTAGAAGAACCAGTCGGCCTGAAGAAAAATGATGTTGCTGGGAAAGCGGATGCGGCACATACGGTCCCTCCCAGATTTCAAAAGGCTCCTCCGACGAGGAGGAAAGGGAAAGAGCCCATGGGGCTCACCAATGAGGAGATCCGGATCTTGAAACGAGTGGCGGTAGACGCCAATATAAGGGAGAAGCCCCCAGATCCTGTTAACAAAGGGAGGGTCGTCGAGCAAGTCTTCTTGTCGCCGCCACCGACACCGAAGGCCGCCAACTATAAATCTAAAGTGATGCCGATTTTAGGGCATCACCCCCGTCCGCCTCGAGTATCATCTATGGGCGTCGAGCAAACGACGTTAAACAAAAGCGCTTCATGGGAGGCAACCCATGCTCTAAACTTTTATCTTCGTTTTTAGGATTATTATTATCTTTATTTTTTCAATTTTAATAATTAAATCCATCCGCAGGATCATCCATCGAGAAACTTAGGCCATTTGTAAATTTTCGCAGGAAACAAGTACTCACCTGATCGGGTGATTATTCAACCGATCGGGTGAGACGTATCGGACAATGGCCGTATTTGTTCTCCAACGAACCGATCGGGTGAAGCAATGTGAGACCAGGTGGCAGACCGTGTGAGCTGGGCCGAAGTCTCGGAAAGTATTGGGAATTGATCAACCGATCGGTTGATACAAAGCATGGTCGGGTGATCGACCGGGTGAGCAGCACTTAATTCTCGGGAAAATCTGTGGAGCGACCAACCGATTGGGTGAGTTATCACCCGGTCGGTTCGACTGTAGCATCTTTTCAGCAAAAATTTCGACCTAATTGTCAACTGATCGGGTGAAAACTCACCCGATCAGTTCGACTTAAAACCTATAAATACAACAGCACCCCACCCGTTCATCTCCCTCGCCCGATCTCGATTCCCTCTTGTCGTTTCGATTTCCTCTCCCTCGCCCGATATCGTTTCTCCCCCAACCGACCGCAAAACCTCTCAATCGATCTCTCCCCTCTCTTTTTCCATCTCTCCATCGATCTCTCTCTCTTTCTCTTCGATTTCACACCATCAAAAACCCTAATTTCCGCCCAAACCCCCCCCCCCCCTTTTCGAAATTTGCTGAAAAGGAGTTGCCGCGGCTTCACATTTATTCCCATTGCATTGCGTTGGGACATCTACGAGCAAGGATCTTCATCTCTTTCGGGTAACTTCGCTCCTTAGCTTAATTTTATATTTTGCCCTAGAATTTTAATTTGCTTGATTGCTTGTGTGTGTGCATTCATCACAATTCCGCATTCACTCACACACGCACACTCTTACATGGCCCGTGATCAAGATAAGGGTAAGGGTATCATGCGAGAGGAGGGGTCGTCTCGTAAGAGACGCAAGACCACACGCCCACCACACTCACGTCCTCCTCCCGCACAGCCTGAACAGCCCCAACCCCAACCCCAACCTATTGTCCCAGTTGAGGACCCACTGATGGGCCCGCGTGGCTACCGCTTTAGGAACCAAAAGCATAAAGATTTTTATTTTAGACTTGATGCACGGGGGAATCTATCGACCAAATTTGCCCACACCCAATCGCTTATCGATCTCGATGTATTCACCAAGGTCGAGACCCTCTTCGCAAATTTAGGTTGGCTAGCTTTCCTAAACACCGTCGCGGTGTCCTACCCCTCCCTCACACTCGAATTTTTATCCACACTTGTCTGTAAGTCGGGGTCGGTCGTCATCTTCTGGGTCCGTAACAGAACCATTCGCACCAACCTCGATACAATCAATAACATCTTTGGTTTCCCCATCCTTGGGGATGACGCTATCCATCCCTACGGGTATCCCCCCGAACTTGACGTCGATCAGTTTTGGTTCCGCCTCACCCTACACCCTCACTATCCCCGAGATAAGGCCAAGGCTCCTCCATCATTCACCCCATCTTCCGTCTGGCCCACCGAATCATTTCTTGCATATTTTTCCCCAGGGATGAGTCCGGTACCGTGACCATCCCTGATCTTTTCATTTTGTGGGCCATGACCTTTCCTTTCATTCGGGGTGATGACAGGATTTCTTTTAGGGCCCCTACAGTTCCCATCCATGTCGGTGCTTGGCTTGTCTCCAAGCTTCTTGAGATTAGCCGTGCCGGCAAGGGCAAGCTTTGCTGCGGGGGCCTTATCACGATCATAGCTATGGCTTCCCGGTTCAACATTGTCATCCCCTGAGATCTTCCTACTGCCGCAGGACCTCACGTCTAGATCTAGATGTCCTGCGACATATTCACATGATTAAGCCCCGCCCCGATGGCCGCTTCACCTTACATTACGGGCACCCCCCAGCTCCCTATACCATTCTACCCAACCCCGCTCGCATGACCATCCATTTTGTGGCAGATTGGACTTTCCCACCTGATGCTGAATTTCTTGGGGGATTACGCCTTCCATTCATTCCGGGTGCACCTAGACCACCTTCCCCTGTCGCCCACTTAGGCGCGCAGGATATCCCTGCGTCCCGGGGAGATTCTGAGGCTGGTCCTAGTAGTGCCATCCCGGCTTCCCTTCCCACCACCACTGTCGCCACCTCTCCGATCCGTACTACCTCCTCCTCATCCTTTCGTCGAGCCACTTCCGATCGTCTCGCTCTCGAGACTGAGCTGGCTTCTCTTCGCACTGTCGTTTCATCCTCCACCCCCTTGGACCCATCCCCTTCGATTTTCTCTCACCCACGCTTCCTCGCACTTGAGAGGGACATGGCCACCATCCTCCGTATTCTCTCTCACGTCCACAGACCGCCACCTCCCACACCACACCCCTCTCCACCACCTTCACCCCACGACATTTTTCACCTCCACCATCACATTCTTCTCCCCCACCGTCACCCCCTAGGCGACCATCTCCTCCTATCACCACTTCCATTCCCACCACCTCATCTGCTCCCACCGTTTCCATTCCCCCCACTGTCGTCCCCATAGATCCACCACCCCCCACTTCCGTCACTCCATACGTGCGCCGCAAGAAATTGCAGGTGCGATCGCGATCACTTCCCCCACCATCCTCTTCTATCGCCGTATCCACCCCATTCACCGTCGTTTCTACCCCATCTACCACCGCCTTGGTCGCCCTTTAACTCCCACTCACCACCACCACCACGACTGCACCTATCATTCACACCTCCACACCCACGATCCATCACCCCGACCACTTTCTCCACTCATTCGTACACCAGTTGCCTCTCCCACCCACTCCTCCGCATCCCCACATCTTCCACCGAGGAGGACGAGGATGATTCCTCTCCTGCTTTTTGATTTCTTTTTGTTTTCTGACCTCCCCCTTGCATATCTCTGCATTTTCATGATCACATCATATCTCTAGCATTGTCACGTCTAGCTTGGGGGAAGTCAATTTTTATGTGTGATGTCGTGTGATGTTTTCTTTGTGTGCTTGTTATATATGTTGTGTCGTGTGATTTTCTATTTTTATTTTCTTTTTATATGTCGTGTGGTGTGATCTTTATTTTTATTCTTATTTTTAGTTTCGTTTGTGTGATTTTCTTGTTTTTCATTTCTTCTTGTGTCAGTGCGTATTCCCCCCATTTTCATTACCCTCCCGTATTCACTTTTATTGCATTGAGGGCAATGCAAGTTTCAGCTTGGGGGATTCGCACTTCGTGCGTCATTTGTGTCTTTTTCTTCATTTTGAGTCGTTTTCATCGTGTTTTTATTTTTTCTTTTCTTCTTTTTATCTCTTTCTCCTAGAGATGAACCCTATGATGAATTGCCACAAAAATCTCACACACCTAGCATGGCTTCGATAATCACATTCACTAACCCTAGGAAGTTGAGTCCTCTTGCATTTCATGCATCGTGGTCCTCTTTACTTTTGTGTGAGTCGTTTGTCGTGCCTAGCTGTTTGGTGTGCTTCTACTTTGTGATTTTGTTTTATATACCTGTCCAGGAATGACCCCTAGATTATCATGCTGTGATTTGAATATGCGGTATTTGCCTCTTTTATCTTCTTCTGTATGCATGAATATATATATCGTATGCTTCATTTCGCATATGTCGGGATTCCACAAATAGGACTAGGATAACCCATTTTAGCCTATGCTCTAATTAGCGAAATATCTCCCTTGCCCAAGTGTTTAGAATCCGATTTATTTTTTATTTTACGTGGTGCAAATCCCCTCGTCGTGTACCGTTCTCCCACTTAGGAGAGTACGCATGTATATATCCCAATATCCAAAAATCCAAAAAAAAAGAGAAAATAAAAACCCAAAAAAAAAAGAAAAGAGAAAAGAAAAGAAAAAAATACATATGTATAGCCAAAAGCCCAAAAAAAATACATATATCCAAAACCCAAAAAAATACGTGTGAATATTTTCCTATCTATCGAGAATAAAGGGAAGGCGAGAATTTGCACCGAGTGTTCTACTCCACATCAACTCAACCCACATCGCTTTCGAATACACTTGGAATAGGGAATTTCTAGCTATTATCTAGGCGATAGTGTGGTGATGTCCGAGTCCCTAGCTATAGAGTCCCTGACACATGATACGTTTCTATTCTCATACTCTTCTCATGCATGCTTGAGCTATATATTCACCGCCTATTTCGAATCGAATCGATATTTGGGTCTTTTCTTGGATTTGTGTATATGGAGCTTATAACACAATGTAGATAGCGACACCGTCTGCTAGCACATGACCACACTCACTCACGCTTCACCGCGTGGGCCCACGGCACTTCTCTGGACTCGTATTCCTTGGTTTAGTGATGTGATTTGGCGTTTGCTTGCTTGGTGTGTCGTTTTTTATTTTGGTGGCCCTGACGGGCGATTTAGTATTTAGAGTTCTCTTTTTCTCTCTTTCTCTCTATTTTCTCCCTCCGAGCTCCTACTCTCACTCGTCTTCCTCGAGGACGAGGAAGGGTTCAGCTTGGGGGATTTTGACGTGCGTTTATATGTCATATCTTCATGCACGTCTTATTTAGTGTTTTTCCGTTATTTTCCGCCATCTCGTATCCGTTTTCTCGTATTTTCTTGTTTTCTTTCACTTCTCCGTGTTTTTACGTGTTTGCAGGAGTTTGCCAGTATAGGGGATATATAACGACGATATCGTAAGTCCCTGGAGCAATGGGAGGAGTCACGCGTGATCCAGGGGGTCAAACGACAA
>JAULAV010002451.1:0-25000 GCA_030789695.1 Scilla litardierei
GGAGAAGGAGTCGGTCTTTTTGAGCCGCGGAGCTGTCGCACGAGTGGCCGAGAATAGTTGCCTCCCTCCTGAACAGGCCGTGCTGGATGGAGTCAGAGGCGACTATTTGGCCACCTTCGTGATTCAGGCTGGCCAACAGGTAGAGTGTCTCTGCTTGTTCTCCCTCTAGCTGCTTTCGCCGTCTTACCTTTGTCGCCTTGGTGCAGTTGTCCTCGGTGGGACTTTCGATGAGGCGCCAGTTTGTGGCGCTCCCTAAGGCCAAGTCTGATGCCGGGCGAGATCCTGATGTCCGCGGTGATGAGGGGGAGGCAGGTCAGTTAGATGATGCGCGAGTCATGTCCTTGGAGACCCGCATAACTGAGCTGTCCTCTGCCCTCGAAGAGGCGGACCGTGAGAGAGCCTTGGCTTTGGTTGCAAAGTCAAAGGCCGAGGTGCAGGTCGCCGAGCTTTTGGGAGACGCCGACACATCTGGGGGAGCTGACAAGATCCCCGTCTCCGTTGCTGCCCCCGAGGCCCTGGAGCTCTCCGATCGTCTGGAGGCGGCGGATGAGCGGGAGAGGGCTCTCCTTGCTCAACTCAGCGAGCGATCCCAGGAGATTGAGGTGGAGAGGGCGGAGCACCAACGCCAGATCGAGACCTTGGAGGCTCGGGTGCGTGAACTTGAGGGGGTGGATCCGTCCAAGATCGCCCAAGACGCTGTGGAGGAGTATGCCACCTCCTTTGTTGAGTCCGCCTTGGCTGAGGCATTCGAGAAGGGTTTTGCCCGTTGCCAATCCGAGATCCAGAAGAAGTTCCCGCTCTCGGGAGTCAATTTCGAGGATCTCCGGGCGCACTCTGACGGCAAAACGGAGCGTGGGGGCGACCCAAGTGAACAGCCAGCATGTGGCTCCACGGGTGCCCCTGGAGATGTTTGAGGGAGAGGAATGCCCCTCGGCCTCTTCGTGCGCCTCTTTGTATATCCTTTTGTTAGGCGCATGCTTAGCAGGCGTCCCATCGGGTGGGGCTTCCCTTGTCCCGAGTGGGTTTCTTGTGAACACATTCATCTGGAAAGGAACAAACTTAAGTAAATTTATTTCGTAGAAAACAATACATTTATTGAAAGTACTTGCGTAAGTGTTCCGTGTTCCAGGCGTGAGTGAGGATCCTCCCCTCCATATTGGCTAGACGGTAGGTTACGGGTCCGAGGACCTCGATGACTTTATAGGGTCCCTCCCATTTAGCCGCGAGCTTCCCTTTGCGAGCAATATCCGGGTTGAAGCTTGCCTTCCTGAGGACCAGGTCCCCAAGGTGAAAACTCCTTCCCTTGACTCGAGAATTGTAGTATCGGGCCACCTTCTGCTTCTGGAGGATAATGGTGGCTAGGGCTTGCTCCTGTCGCTCGCCGAGGAGCTCCAGACCAAGCTCTAGGCCTTGCGAATTCATGTCTTCGTCGAAGCACTTGAGGCGGAGAGACTCTTCACCCAGTTCGACCGGTACCACTGCCTCGGCTCCGTAGGCAAGCATGAAGGGGGTTTCGTCGGTGGCCTCTTTGTGGGTCGTCCGGTATGACCAGAGTATCCCGGTGAGCTCTTCCGGCCAGTTTCCTTCGGCGTCCTTCACTTTCTTCTGGAGGGGCTCTATGACGCATTTGTTGGCTGCTTCTGCCATCCCGTTGGTCTGGGGGTGCGCTACAGAGGCGAAGAGGAGCTTGATCCCCCATTCCGTGCAAAAGTCTTTGAACCCCACGGAGTCGAACTGTTTCCCGTTGTCTGTGACGATGGCCCGTGGAACTCCGAATCTGGAGATGATGAAGTTCCATATGAAGGTTTTCGCTTTCTTCCACGTGATGGTGGCCAATGGTTCGGCCTCGATCCACTTGGTAAAGTAGTCCACCGCCACAATCAGATACTTCCGCTGCCCCCGACCCGGCTTAAATGGTCCGAGGATGTCGAGCCCCCATTTTGCAAAGGGGATGTGGCTCACGATAGGGATGAGCTCCGACGGGGGAGTCGAGGTGTGGTTGGCAAACCTCTGACATTCTTGGCACTTTTGGACGTAGTTCGTTGCGTCCTAGACTAGGGTCGGCCAGTAATATCCCTGCCTCAAGATCTTCTGTGCGACCATCTTGCCCCCGTGGTGATTTCCGCAGATCCCTTCGTGAACCTCCCGTAGGATGTAGTCGGCTTCCTGCGGTCCGATGCATTTCAGGTATGGGAGGACATCCGCCTTCGTCCAGCGTCATCGGTAGAACGTCCCCTCATGGATCACGTATCGGAGCACTTTCCTTTCCAGGGTCCGACGCTCGTCCCAGTCCGTCGGCACCTCCCCATGAGTGAGGTACCGTATAATCGGGTCCATCCAGGTGGGATCTTGGTCGATCGCCATCCCCTCCTGCTCTTCCGTGCTGGGGGACTGCAGGTTCTCCACGTAAATGGTACGGCCCAGATCCATGGTCGAGGACGAGGCTAGCTTCGACAACACGTATGCCCGTGCGTTCTCCGACCGTGGGAGATGTAGGACTTCCGCGCTCTTGAACCTGGACAGAGCCGCTTTGGTGACGGCGAGATACCTCTGCATTGCTTCCTCCCGCGCCTCGTAACTTCCCAGAAGCTGGTTGACAATGAGCTTCGAGTCGCTGAGGAGGCGCACGGACTCGGCCCCGAGCTCCTGGGCCAGCCTCAGGCCGTTGATTACCGCTTCGTACTCCGCCACGTTGTTGGTGGCCGGAAACTCGAACCGCAACGCGTATTCCATGATGTTCCCTTCTGGAGATCGGATCGCGATCCCAGCCCCGCCTCCCGACTGTGTTGCCGATCCGTCCACATGGACTATCCATGCTCCGGGACTCCTGACTGGACAGGGTGAAGGTGGTCAGTCGAAAGAAAAGATAAGGGCTGGGTGATTACTGTTGCTGGGCCTTCTTCCTCCGGGGGATGTTCTCCTTCCGTTGTGCATTCAGCGATGAAGTCGGCCAAGGCCTGCCCCTTGATGGCCGTGCGTGGCTTGAACCGAAGGTCGAACTCGCTCAATTCCACCCCCTAGTTCAGCATCCTTCCCATTCGATCGAATCTCTTGAGATTCTGCTCCAATTGCGAGTCGGTCAAGACCAATATGGTGTGGGCTTGGAAGTAGGGCCTGAGCCTTCGTGCTGAGAGAACGAGGGCATACGCCAGTTTCTCCATGGGCGAGTATCGCACCTCCGCTCCCTTCAAGATCCGGATCGTGTAGTACACCTGCCATTGCACCCCACCGTCTTCCTTGATTAGCACCGAGCTCACCGCTTCCTCCGCGCGTGCCAGGTAAAGGCTTAGCGATTCCCCTTCTCGTGGCTTGGATAGGAGAGGTGGGCTGTGAAGGTACTCTTTGAGATCCGCGAACGCCCTGGAGCAGTCTTCGTCCCATGGTATCGCCTTCCTGTTGTCTGTCAGTTCCGCGATCGCTTTCCTCAGAACTTTGAAGAAGGGGAGCGATCTCTCCACAGATTTGGATAGGAATCGCCCCAAGGCCGCGATGCGCCCATTCAGCCTTTGCAGTTCTTTGATCGTCGTTGGCTCCCGCATATTGATCAATGCCTCGATCTTGTCAGGGTTAGCTTCAATGCCACGGTTAGTTATCATAAATCCCAAGAATTTGCCGGATCTTACCCCGAACGTGCACTTCGTGGGGTTGAGTCGGATGTTGTGTCACCGCAACCGCTCGAAGGTTTCACGGAGGTCGGCGATATGGTCCTTCGGCTTTCTCGACTTGACAAGCATGTCGTCGACGTAGACCTCCAGGTTCCTCCCGATCTGGGAGTAAAAAACCTTGTTGACCATTCTCTTGTAGGTGGCCCCTGCGTTCTTCAAGCCAAAGGGCATCTTCTTGTAGCAGTAGGTTCCCCGGTCCGTCGTGAAGGCTGTCATCTCTTCGTCCCGGGGATCCATCTGGACCTGATTGTACCTCGACTAGGCGTCCATGAAGCTAAGCATCTTGTACCCCGAGGCATTGTCCACAAGGTGGTCTATGCGCGGCAGGGGGTAGCTGTCCTTGGGACAGGCTTTGTTGAGGTCACTGAAGTCTACGCACATTCGCCACTTCCCGTTGGGTTTTTTGACCATCACCACGTTCGATAGCCACTCCGGGTACCAGATCTCTCGTATGAAGCCGGCGTCGAGAAGACGCTCTACCTCCTCGGAGGCCGCCTTCATCTTTTCGCCACCCAGGTTTCGCTTCTTCTGCCTGATCGGCTTGAAGTTGGGGTCTTCGTTGATCTGGTGTACGATCACTTGGGGATCTACACCGGGCATGTCCTCTGGTGACCAAGCAAAGATGTCAAGGTTTGCCTCCAGGCACTCGACCAGTTGGCTCCTCAGGTCGTGGCTTAGCCCTCTCCCGATTGAGACGAACCTGCCCTCGACGTCCGTGACCGGGATCTGCTCTTGTTCCTCAGCAGGGGCAGGTCTCGGCCCGCTCCTTAAGTCGAGCGCGGCCATCTGGTTGACCAGACGATCCTCGGGCCCTTCCTCCTCCAGTTGGTAGCAGGTATTCGGTCTCCCCGCGTCGCCTTCGACCTGCCCCAATCCCCTTGGCCTTCGGAACATGATAGTTTGATGAAGGGTCGAGACAACCGCGCCGATGGCGTTGAGAAGGGGTCGGCCGATGATTCCGTTGTACTCCGACCCGATCCCCAATACGACGAATTCTACAGTCAGGGTCACCGAGTCTGGTGGGCCTCCGAGTGTTACTGGGAGGTGGATCGTGCCGACGATGGGGGTGGAATGACCCGTGAACCCTACCACGGGACCCGAGCGAGGTTCCAAGTCTTCCTTCCGTAGCCCCATCTTCTCCAGGGTTGACATGAAGAGGACGTCGCAGGAGCTGCCGGTGTCGATGAGCAGCTACCGTACCATTGTCGTGTCGATGATCACCGACACTACCAAAGCTGCGTCCGACCTGCGCACTGCTACTGTCGTGCCCGTCCTCCTGATCGGTAGGGCCGGCGAGGGTTTCTTGGTCTTCTTCTCATGGTCCTTCTCGCACTGGGCCCGGGCCCTCTCTTACCAACCATGGCGGGCCCTGTCGCCTCGCGCCTGAACCTTGCCCTCCCTTCGCCGTGATGGGTGAAGCCGTGTCATTGCAGGTGTGGTTTGTTTTTCGTGGGATAGCTCGTTTCCACAGACGGTGCCAGATGTTTCAGAGTGTTTTCTCACTACAGAAGCATTGACCGTGGACTGCCCGGTCAACGTGGTCAAGGGGCCGATTTGGGTCCCTTGGGTGTGTCGAGCGCGTGTAGATACGACGCGAATCGGAGATGCAGTCGACGGAGAGCACGTCAGCTGTGCCGGGTCTGGATCCTCGGCCTCGGAGGGGGCTGAGGGGAAGCCTCGGCCTGGTGTGAGGTGCTCGGCCTCGGACGCTCGGGCGACGAGGGGTAGCCTCGGTCGCCTTGGCTTAGCGTGCGTTCGACGCGGAGCGGAGGGGAAGCCTCGGCTCGGATGGGCGCGTTCGGCCTCAGTCGGTCAGACGATGAGGGGTAGCCTCGGTCGCCTCAATTGATGCGCGGCCAGTGTGGAGCTGAGGGAAAGCCTCGGCACTTGGATCTTACGTCTTCCTAGACAGACGAGAACACTCGTCAAAGGGGCCGGACCATGGTTCCGGTCAAATCCCCTCAGATGCCTAAGTCAGATGACGATCTGAAAGAGGAGGCTCGACGGGGAAGGTTCGACTCGAGACGAGATCAGAATGACGTCCTCCGACGCGAGCGGGGGGAAGGAGATGGAGTGGGGGAACTAGGTCGTTGGCGGAGTACCTTAGGTTTTGTTACCTGAGATGCGGTCCTTTGTCCAGTCGTCCTCCTAGCCCTTTTATAGGCCTCTCGTCACGACCACCCATAACTCACGTCCCTTGTCCGCCCCCAATCGTGCCCCCTCAATCCGCCTCCCCATCGCCACTCCCTGCGCCATCCCAGCACCTCCCCATAACGGCCATTAAGTGGTAGCGGGCCTGGGGGAATGGTTATCGCTGGAGTGGGCGAGTGACTCGCGCGTTTTCGGGGTCGGGTCGGATCGACGTTCGGGGGCCCTCTAGGGGGCCTTGTCGGGCGGGCCTGATCTCGCAGATGGGCTTCTGATCGGTAGTCGGGTTTCTGGGCTCGTGTCTTTCGGGCTTCGGCCAAATAGGCATAACACCCCCAAACAAGTATTAGGAACAATTTGTTCGACCTCTAGCACCGCATTCTCCTCCAGGGTTTATGTGTAGTATATGGAAGAGAATAAGCAACTTAAGAGTTGAGGACAATTCTTCATGGAAGCAGCCAATCTTCCAAGTAAGCGTTGTGGGTTGACCATTCATCTCTGTTATCGGCACATGTATAATTTCTTCTATTTTAAGTTACATAATATGCTTTAAATTTTTATTTTAATTTTTCGTATTGTTAGCTTTATTAAATGGGCTTTTCTTATATTATTAGTTTAGTATGCCCGAGTGTTTAATATTGTTTGGCTTTGATTTTTGTACAATATATTATGTAGGACAAATTCGAGGGTCCATCAATAGCTTCACCAGATTTAGGTGGCCATGATGATTGGGATCAGCATGGTAATAAGGATCAGCATCTTAGAGACCTTTAGGTTAACTTAGTTTGATTGTAATGTTTTCGTTACAACTGTAGGTATTGACTACTTGTTCAGACTTGTCAACTTTACATTTGGGATTTTACATAATCGGATCATTGTATTTTTATTTGATAATTAACGATGATCTTGTTTATGATGATATTTATAATTGTATTTGGATGATTAATATGCTCATATTTTACACTTTATTTCTACATATTTCCATGCCATATCGATTGCTCTTATAGCAAATTAAAAGCTTAAACGACGATTTCTCGACGAAGTTCACTATTTGTTTCGTTGGATTTTCAGGAAATTTGGAGCAATCGGGAGCAAATTGAAGCTAGGAGCATAAGTACGCATGCAGGAGCATCAGTGATGATGATATCAAGGAGCTCACGGTGCTTGAAGAAGAGAAGAAGCGGAAGGAAGAGGAGAGGAGAAGGAAGGAAGCGAGAAAAGAGAGGAAAAGCTTGAAACTCAGCCTACTCGGTCGAGTAGCGCAAACCACTCGACCGAGTGAAACGGATACAGCCCCAGCCCCAGCCAAGAAGCGACGCAAATGCACCCGACCGAGTGAAATGTACACTCGACCGAGTGAGAAGCCCACTCGACCGAGTGAGAAGCCCACTCGACCGAGTGAGAGAAGAAAAGATGGAGGCAGAATGCTGATTCTGAAGATTTCTGCAGGAACTCTCACTCGAACAAGTGAGAAGGTTACTCAGTCGAGTGAGAATGTTACTCGGCCGAGTGAGCCAACCACTAGACCGAGTGGCCAGAGTGACAGAACGCCAGTTTTTGAGGATTTTCTGCAGGAAACACCACTCGACTGAGTGACATTTTCACTCAGCCGAGTGCTCTGTCGACCCAGAATTGCAAACTAGGGTTTTCTTAAGGTTGAGGGTATTTTGGTCAGCTTTTTCCTAGGGTTTTGAGTTAGTATAAATAGATAGTTTTATGAGCCTCAAAGGGAGAGATAATACGGCTAGAGATATTAGAGAAGACTCTATTTTATTTTGCTTTAGTTTTTGAATTGGAGAGCTAGTTCTTGAATTTCTTGTTGGATTGAAGCTTGGAACTCATTGGTTTGTCTAAACTCTTGTTGTTTCTAGTTTTTATGATTATTTATTATTTAGATCTTTTTTCTATGATGATTTCTATCACATCTATCGATTTTATTGTGTTGATCATGCATACTTGTGAGTAGTCTCTTTGTTCTTGGGCAAAGGGATGAACCCTATGGATTTAGAGCATGATATGTGAAATCTATTGAAAACCCATGTTGCTAAATTTATTTTAGGGTTAGATTAAGGTTGATCTACTCTGAATAGTTAGGGATTTCTACTTAGATCTTGAGATCTCGAGAGAGGATCTTGATCTATGGGAAACCCTAAATATTTGATTTAGACCTATAATCGAGATATCCTAGATTTGGTGCACTAGAGCGACCAAAACTAGCATCTTTATTAAATTTCTATATTTATATTCGCATGTCCGACGGCAAGACGAACGCGAACCATCATAATCTAGATTCGAACTCACGTTGCACGAGAGTGAACTTGGGTTAGCATTGAATTATATTATCGATCTTAATGCTAATAATTTAGACTAGGCTTGCACGAGAGAGAGGCTCTAGCTTAAGTTATTATAGACTTATGTAGCACGAGAGCATGCGCTAGTTCTCAATATAGTTGCGACAATTTCACCCTAAATTAGGAGTTAGAAATATGGAAGTTCATATTCACATTGATACTCGAAAATCTATAGTGGGGATTTCCTAGTCCTAGACATTCTTATTAATCGAATTTACAACCGACATTCTTAAACGTTTGTGACACACATATTCCTTCACCATTGTTCCATCTCCGCCAAGTGACCAAGGTAATACCAACAGTTCCTCCCCGTGATTCGATACCCGCTCACCACTTAACCATGCGCTTGTGATAAAACTACATTGCTTTGGGTGTACATCCCGACGCGATCAAGTTTTTGGCTCCGTTACAGGGGAGACGACGGTATTTTATTCTTTCTTGGTTACTTTTTGTTTTTCTCTATTGTGCTAACATTCTCTACAGATTCTCTTTCGCTGTGCATGAACACACTCTCAAGGGCTATTGACAACTTGACATTCTTTGATCTTGAAATTGAGCAAACTTCAATGAAGCTTAGAGAAAATAAGAGACAAACTTTAGAGGACAGCAAGATGGCAGCTGAAAATAATGCCACGAGAAATATCAGAGTTATTTCTATCAGAGACTGACTTACTTCGAACAACTCTGCTACATCATCCATTTGTTGGATCCGGTGGATCGCAAACAACACTAGAAGGGGGGTTCAATAGTGTTGTATAAAATAAACTTTTTCGTTCTTAATAGGTTAACACAAATCAAAGCCTTCTAATGTTGCCTAAGAAACCAAGTAGAGTGATCTACGCTTGGTTCTTAATCAACTTAATCAATCTTTAAATCAAATCAGAGATAAAAATCTTCTGGTAGTCGACTCCCTATGAACAGTAGTCGACTCCCAGAGGGAAATTAAGCACAGCCCAGTTAATGAAATACTTAATGAAGATATATATGATTGCACAGAAGTATAAGAGTAAAGCAGATACAGAAATTGATCTTTGCAAAATATTATAAATGAGTTACAATATTAATACTCAACAACCAGATAAACAATCACAGAGAGTGCAAACACAAACACAAGGATTTTTATCCTGGTTCCCCATAACCTTGTGTACGTCTAGTCCCTGACCAATCCGGTACGAGATTTTCCACTATCTTCCTTAGCAAATCAAGCACCTGACTTCGCTTGTTAGGATTTCCCCACACACCTAGCCTTAACAAGTATTCCCGATTGCAACACTGCAATATCTCAACTCCTAGACTTGTCTAGGGTTATCGACACCCTCTCAACAAAGGGCAAACACAAAATAAAATCGATATCCAACTCACCACAATTGTTTGGTGGAGATTGGATTTACACCCAAATTCTATAGCCAATAGTAATAGACAACTATGTGTATTAGTGGCTTGATAGAATAAGATTTTAGATCACACAAAGATACGAATGAAGTCTTTGTGATCTAAAACAAATGTTTTTCAAAATCCTTTTAAATAAAAATCAGAGAATAAATAATATGGATTTTGGAAACGAATAGCCAAATAAAAATCGATCTTCAGAAAATAATATCTCAAAGAAATACAAGATCAAGAGCATAAAAACAGATTTGGCTAAGAGAAAATGAGAGCTGAGAATTTGAGAACGTTTAGAACTTTTGCGCAAGAGAATTTTGATTTCAAGTATTGTGTTTTCTCAAAGAAATAGTCCTCTATTTATAGGTAAAAATGAAGAATTCAAAATTCAAATTCATTTGACTTTTGCCCCGAAAATAATAGGAACAATAAATTAGAGATATGTCAAAAGTCAGGTCAAACGTCGAATTTCGAAGCTGGTAGTCGACTCCCTAGGATTGGTAGTCGACTCCCACTTCTTGGTAGTCGACTCCCAGTGGAGTTTCTTCTCAGACACGGCTAGTAAGTCATGTAGTTAGCTCCAGGGTGTAATGGAGTTTCACTACGAAAATGCAAAGCGACTAGCAAAAGCTCTCAATAACTTTGAAAATGATTTTAAAAGTATTTAAAATGTTTAACTTCGAAATCATTTGTGTTTGTGTGTTGTCTATACGTTTGGCTTTAACATAACCCTAAGAAGGACACAACTCACACACTGTAGACTAGGACACGTCTTCGGAAGCTTGATCAACTAATGATGTTGTAGATGGGAGCTTCTCTTGAGCTTCTGTTCCATTTGAGCTTTGATCTTCATCATCAAACTAGCAACGTTCGTCCTTGTCTTTGCTAAGTGAGTGTAGATTGCGCTTCTTTAGAGTATGTATAAGGCTGCGTAATCTGCACACTTAATCGTAGTGTAGTTAGTACACTAAGCTTCATTTGGTGTGCTCATCATCAAAATCACTTGGGGTGGAATTCAATTTCCATCATTCTCTCCCTTTTTGATGATGACACCCAAATGAAAAATGAAGTAAGTTGACATAATAATATGACATGAAAGTAAAACTTACTCCCCCTGCTTTGATGCGATTCTCCCCCTACATCGAAGCTGTTAGCAAAACAATACATTATTTTTGCAATTATACACTTTCTCCCCTTGTCATCAACAAAAAAATTAATGACATAGCATTTCAACACATGAATCATCCATGTTGTAATAAGAATTTTGTCTGAAAGGAATTCAATTACCAGTCCTGCAAAAAATATGTTAGCATATGATCAACCAATGTTTATCAGATAAGTTCATCCATAGTCATAGTAATATAAGAGTATCACACCATATTATAGTTATTACAGACCATGAGTTTTGAAATCATTGTTTCTAAAACCAAGTGTTTATGAAATCAAGGATGGCCGCCGTTCTTCTTTAATTCCTTGATCTCACCAAGGATCATGCCAAGTGTCTCTTCAGTCATCTTGTTGCTCTTCACCACAAATTCCTTGAGATCATCTGCTTTCTTGTTGAGGTCTTCAAAACCTCTCTCTTGGGATATCTTCAGCTTTCCAATTTTCTTCAAGAGCATATTCTAAAGTTCAATGATGTAGGCTGGTGTCTCCTCGTCTTCTTCTTCTTCTTCTTCTTCACTTCCTTTTTCTTCTTCATCTTCTTCTTCACCAGAATCTGAAACAATGAGTTTCTTACCTCTCCTTGAGGATGACGATCCTCCTTCAGCAGCAAGCTTCTCTTCAGAGATGTTCTGATCAAGGTCTCTATGAAGGTTCATTCTCCCGAGAGCATGAATGTCAAATATGCGTGCCGGATCCAGAATAGTAGTTTCGTAATCGAAAGGCACATTATAACTAATAAACAGGATGGTGAGGTAATGTCCATGTGCTAGGGTGGATGAGTGTCTGTCAGAAGAAGCTGATGCGAGGATGGAGTCCATGATGACTTTTGCCCAATTGACACGAATGTTCCCTAGCATTGCATAGATGCACTTAGCCTGTTTCTCAGATAATACAGAGTGAATTCCAGATTTTTGGGTTATATTGGAGGACAATATATTTGCGAGGATTCTTTCTGGATAGCGAAGATCGCTACAAGGAAGTTTTGTTTGGAAATATTTTCCAGGCAAATTCATTCTCTCTAAAATATTTTCATCAGTCATCTCTACATTATCTAGTAACACACCAGTGTACGGAATTCCTAGGGCTTCTCCTAGAGATTTTACGGTTATGGCAAGTTTAGCGTCAAGCACTTTGGTGATAAACCTACTCTTAGCAAGGTCATAATCCATATTGGCGTAGAAAAGATGCACCAGTCTGGGATAGCAGAAATACATGTTTACAGTAGAAAATAGGTTTGCCAAAATTTGAAATTCTAGAATGCTGTCAATACCATAATTTTCTACATGATCAAGTTTTACAAATCTTTCATGAAGAATAAGCTTTTTGGATATTTTGACAAAGTGTTCATAGGTTGTGGTTCTGAAGAGGTAAGACAAGCGTGTTTCCTTTTCAGAGATGGATTCAGTTGTGACCTTCCTCTTCTTTGAAGCCATTTTCTTGAAAGGCATCTAGATAGGGTAAGAATTGTTTACAAAACTTGATAAGCAAGTAAAAAATGAAGTAGAGGTTGATGAGAAGAGATTTTACCTTGAGTAAGCTTGAGAGAATGGTGAAACCAAGTGAGGGTAGAAGTTTAAATAACCAAGAGATCACCAAGAGCCAAGAGAAATTTTTCAAGAGGATGGGAGAATGGTAGTCAACTACCCTAGGGTTTTACTATGGGGGGGTTTAACAAGGAGGTGAAAGAGATGAATGATAGGAGCCTTTAGATCAAAAGATGGGTGGTTGAGATTAATTTTAGCTTATTGGGTATAAGTTGTCTTTTGGATATGAACCCATTAACTCAATGGAACCCAATAGGAGTTAGAAAAAAACAAAACAAGCCAAACCTAGAAATCCGCACAGCTGCTGGTAGTCAACTCCTCATGTAGGTAGTCGACTCCCTACTGGGCTGAGTCGTTTTCTCATCCCTAGAGGTTTTGGTCCAAAGCTGAGTGCGTTTCTGAACAAAAAGTGTTTTATAAATATAACATAGACATTTATACTCATAAAAAGTATTTAATCATTTAAACATGTTAAGCATATAATTTTGCAAAGTGATTTTGTAGCAAAAAAACTTTTTGATGCTGATCTTGTTTCTCCTCTTTGTTTCGTTAGAGTACCTGAAAGATTAGACGTTTATGGTAATCTTTTGCTTTTGAGTCCAGAGGATTAGTCTCTAGGAAGCCAAACCCAATATGGTTTAGTTCCTTCATGAGAGATATATTTATAATTTTTGCTTACATGAACTTGCTGAATAAAGTTTGTAGCGTACCTATTCTTTCTTTGATCGAACAAGTTCTTTGGTACCCAGATTCTCAAAAAAATATTGTTAGAATGATGCATCCTAGTATGCTTAACCCGTTTCTTGGTATGATGTGAATCATATCCGAGTCCGATTTTGCTAGATGAGGCCTTTCGATTATCTATTAAACTATCTAGCTTCCCTTTTCCTTTGTTGAAGTTTTCAATAATTTTCATCGTAGCGTCGTATTTATCTTTGACAGATACGAGAAGATTATTCAAATTTTCAACTTTTTCATTTACGAAATGAATGTCTTTTTGCAAAGAATTATTCTTTTCTTTAAGAAGACTACTTTCCTTAATAACTTCTTCTTCTTTTAACATCCTTTTTAATATTCATAAGTGTTCTTCTATGTTCTTTTATGATCTTCTCATGCATTTTGCATAGCTCCTTATATGCTCCCCCATAATCTATGTCTTCATCATCACTTGATGACAAATCATTATCACTAGATGAATCATGATGTGAACTTACCTTAGACGATGTGGAAGCCATGAAGCACACATGTGTTGTTACTCTTCTTTCATCATTATCGTCTGTTGAGGATTCGTCAGATGAACAGACGTCGCTCTGGTCGAATGCAGTGTAAGCTTCCTTGTTTGGTCGTCAGAATTTGTTTCTTCCACTGTTTCTCTTTTCATTGCTTTCTTGATTGTTCCCATGATCTCTGGAATCACGGTTGTTTCTTTTTAACGGACAGTCTCTTTTGACGTGTGCTGGTTTATTGCACCAAAGCAGATAATACCGTTAGTGGGTCTAAAACAATGTTTACCATGCTTATTTGTGATGAACTCTTTAAAGTTCTTTGAGATGAAGGCAATATGGTCTTCTTTGTCTGTGTAGTCGGAATCTTCTTCTTGAGCTTTGAAGGCGAGATTCTTCTTTGGTTTTTCTTCGATCTTCTTATCCTCTTCAAGTTCAATCTCATATGCCATGAGATTTTCCATTAGTTCTTCGATGGTAAGATCCTTTACGTTATGAGCTTCTCTAATGGTCGTTGTCTTTCCCTTCCATTCGGGTCGGAGAGATCTCAATATTTTCATCACCTGCTCATATTCAGAAAGTTTCTTTCCTAATCATGCGAGCTCATTTGTAATGTTAGTAAATCGAGTATTCACATCGGTGATACTCCCTCCTTCTTCCATTTTAAAATATTCGAATTTAGAATGTAAGACATTTATGCGGGATTCTTTTACCTTTTCAGTTCCCTCGTGACTTACCTGAAGGGTGTGCCATATTTGATGTGCTGTCTCGCATTGGGAGACTCGATTGAATTCATTTTATGTTACAATACAAAATAGTGCGTTCATTGCCTTTGCATTAAGATTTGCTCTCTTCTTGTCGTCGGTTGACCACTTCCCAAATTCAACTTCGGTGGGTGCGATGTACGGAACATTAGTGACGGTCCATGGTTCGATGTCCAATGGCTCCAGGTGAGTCTTCATTCGGATCTTCCAGCTAGCGTAGTTCGTTCCGTTGAACAGTGGTGGTCGCATGGTATTGAGTCCTTCAGAATGGAATGATGTTGACGCCATCACCTTTATAGCCTCACTCTGATACCAAGTGTTGGATCCTGTGGATGGAAAACAATACTAGAAGGGGGGTTGAATAGTGTTGTATAAAATAAACTTTTTCGTTCTTAATAGGTTAACACAAATCAAATCCTTCTAATGTTGCCTAAGAAACCAAGTGATCTACTCTTGGTTCTTAATCAACTTAATCAATCTTTAAATCAAATCAGAGATAAAAATCCTCTAGTAGTCGACTCCCTATGAACAGTAGTTGACTCCCAGAGGAAATTAAGCACAACTCAGTTAATGAAATACTTAATGAAGATATATATGATTGCACAGAAGTATAAGAGTAAAGCAGATACAGAAATTGATCTTTGCAAAATATTATAAATGAGTGACAAAATTAATACTCAACAACTAGATAAACAATCACAGAGAGTGAAACGCAAACACAAAGATTTTTATCCTGGTTTCCCACAACCTTGGGTACATCCAGTCCCCGACCAATCCGGTACGAGAATTTCTACTATCTGCCTTAGCAAATACAAGCACCTAACTTCTCTTGTTTGGATTTTCCCACACACCTAGCCTTAACCAGTATTTCTGATTGCAACACTGCAATATCTCAACTCCTAGACTTGTCTAGGGTTACCGACACCCTCTCAACAAAGGGCAAACACAAAATAAAATCGATATCCAACTCACCACAATTGTTTGGTGGAGATTGGATTTACACCCAAATTCTATAGCCAATAGTAATAGACAACTATGTGTATTAGTGGCTTGATAGAATAAGATTTTAGATCACACAAAGATACGAATGAAGTCTTTGTGATCTAAAACAAATGTTTTTCAAAATCCTTTTTAATAAAAAATCAGAGAATAAATAATATGGATTTGAAAACGAATAGCCAAATAAAAATCGATCTTCAGGAAATAATATCTCAAAGAAATACAAGATCAAGAACGTAAAAACAGATTTGGCTAAGAGAAAATAAGAGCTGAGAATTTGAGAACGTTTAAAACTTTTGCGCAAGAGAATTTTGATTTCAAGTATTGTGTTTTCTGAAAGAAATAGTCCTCTATTTATAGGTAAAAATGAAGAATTCAAAATTCAAATTCATTTGACTTTTGCCCCGAAAATCATGGGAACAATAAATTAGAGATATGTCAAAAGTCAGGTTAAACGTCGAATTTCGACAGCTGGTAGGCGACTCCCAAGGATTGGTAGTCGGCTCCCAGTGTGTTTCAGGAGAAATTAATTCTCAGCTGGTAGTCGACTCCCACTCCTCGGTAGTCAACTCCCAGTGGAGTTTCTTCTCAGACACGGCTAGTAAGTCATGTAGTTAGCTCCAGGGCGTAATGGAGTTTCACTACGAAAATGCAAAGCGACTAGCAAAAGCTCTCAATAACTTTGAAAATGATTTTAAAAGTATTTAAAATGTTTAACTTCGAAATCACTTGTGTGTGTGTGTTGTCTATACGTTTGGCTTTAACATAACCCTAAGAAGGACACAACTCACACACTGTAGACTAGGACATGTCTTCGAAAGCTTGATCAACGGATGATGATGTAGATGTAAGCTTCTTTTGAGCTTCTGTTCCATTTTGAGCTTTGAGCTTCATCATCGATCTAGCAACGTTCGTCCTTGTCTTTGCTAAGTGAGTGTAGATTGCGCTTCTTTGGAGTATGTATAAGGCTGCGTAATCTGCACACTTAATCGTAGTGTAGTTAGTACACTAAGCTTCATTTGGTGTGCTTAACATCAAAATCACTTGGGGTGGAATTCAATCTCCATCACCATTTTCATGACAGAATTGCCACCATACAAGAACTTTGAGCTGAGGACAGGATTAGTTGTGTTAATGCAACAATATCCTTTTTATGGGAACGCGCATGAGATTCCACATTACCATATTCAGATGTTCATGGAGAAGTGCGCTACTTTGCAGGTTCCCAATGTATCAGAGGATGCCATCCGTCTGTGGCTTTTTCCTTTCACAATCAAGGACAAGGCTTTGTATTGGCTAAGGCCACAGGCGAACAGTACCTTCACCTCATGGGACGATCTTGCAAGTGCCTTCATCAACAAGTACTATCCACCATCAAAGAATGTAAGATTGAGGAATTCTTTGATGTCATTCAGACAAGGACCCAAAGAATCTTTATACAAGGTGTGGAAGCGATTCAAAGATCTTCAACACCAATGCCCCTGCCACAGCATCGATGATTGGGAGTTGATCCATAACTTATACAATGGTTTGAAACCAGACACCAAGATGATCATAGATGCCCCCGCTAATAGGGCAATCTTAGCAAAGACTCCTAAAGAGGCCATGGCACTACTTGAAGAGATGGCCTCCAAAAATCAACCATGGGCCGATGAGAGAGGCCAATCATCGTTATCGTCGAAGCCGGCTAGCATTTATGAGGCAAAAGAAGTGACGAACTTAACTGGGAGGTTTGACGCTCTATCTAGAAGATAGAGAGGATTGAGAAGAAGTTAAGTGAGCCATTTAGGGCTCAAGATACATCATTCGGTGGGAGCATGGATGAATGGCAAGGTCAGGGACAAGTTATGTATGTTGGAGCTGATACAAATGAGGAACCTGTGAGCTGGTTAAATATGTTTCAGATTATAAGCCCGGGAGTGGAAATAATGGATCTTGGGTGAATCCGGCTTGGAAAACTCACCCCGGATTTTCCTATGTGAATAATAGTGGACTCTAAACCCTCCTCAACAACAACCATCCCAGCAACAACTAGCTCGCCCACCATCTCAGCAGCAACAATATCAGCCAAGGCCACCACAGCAGCAATAATTTCAGCAGAGGAAACTAGCGGGGCCTTATAGACCCCCCGAATATAATAAGAGTTGGAGGCCACAAAACCCACTACCAGCGCCACAAAAGTATGCTAATGAGACAAGGGTAGATGAGTTCATGGCCACTCAAGAGAAAATCAATACTAAATTATTAGCGGGCAAAGAAAATCTTAACACCGGTTTTGCATAGCTGGTGGAGCAATTGCCATGTTGACGAGGGCCCAAAATCAAATGTTGGCCCAACCGACGGTAAATCCAAGAAGCAACACCGACCACATCAATGTGATAGTGGCAATGACTACTAGCGGCAGGAAGGACAAGACGGCCGTCATGGGCTGAACCCCATCTTCCAAACATGACATTCCGATTCGGATAGATGGAAACAAAGAAGCTGAGGGACCTATAGTGGTCATTGATGAAGAGAAAAGATCTGAGATTGACGAGCCCCAGAAGGAGAAAGTTTATGTGCCAGCAGTTCCATTTCCACAAAGGTTGGCAAAGGCTAAATTGGAGAAGAAATTTTCTCGATTTCTGGAGTACTTGAGAGGCATAAGCCTAAACATCAGTTCCTAGATGCTATTATTGAAATCCCGACATATGCTAAGTTCCTTAAAGACTAGATTACGGGAAGAAAAGGGATGGAGAAGATCATGCTAGCCAATCAAGGAACATGGTTTTTCAATGAAGAGTGCCGAAGAAATTGAAGGACCTCGGTAGTTTTAGAATTACATGCACACTTGGCAGAGTCCCCCTTCAGAAAGATCTAGTTGATTTGGGTGTGAGCGTCAGTCTCATGCCCCTTACTATGTTCAATAAGCTGAATACAGGTACCGATTTAAAGCCCACCGACATGAAGATTCACCTCACCGACGGGCGCATCATTAGACTGGTTGGGATTACTGAAAATGTGCCATTACAAATACCGTGCGGCCATTGTGTCCCATGTGACTTTTTTATTATGGACGAGAAGGAAGTGGGAGATACATCGCTTATTCTTGGGTGCCCATTCTTAGCTACAGCTGGAGTCATTGTGGATGTGCTAGAAGGAACGTAGTCACTCAACGTTGGGAATATTGAGGTAGAATTTCATCTCCCGCGAGCTAGGAAGAATAGATCCATACTTGAAGAGAATGACTACGTCGACCTACTTGAAGAGGTCATTGTAGAAGCGGCGCCATACACCGTAAATACTTTGCTAATGGATAGTACCGATGGGGAGCCAATTTCTGAAAATAGCTCCCCATTTGAAGACACCCCAGACCCTCTCACCGTTGGGGAATAGAACGATGCTGATGTCCTAGGAATAAGAGAGCTCTGTAAACTCTCTTTCAGGAAGCATCAAAAGCACATGCCACCTGTGAAGAATTTGACATCACCGAAAAAGAACATGGAGCCTTTGAAGGATAAGAGAAAATCTTGTGGGGAGTCATCTCCCACCATTATAAGAAAGGAGACGCTAATTAAGGAGGCCAAACAAGAGAACATTGAGCGTTCAAAGCCCACTGGCCTCCTCGCCAAATTCGACACACGCATCTCCTATGCGCCGAATATCATGCGCAGAATGTAAATCAGGAGGGCTCGAGCTCAAGACCATAAACGAGCGCTTATCGGGAGGCAACCCGACATTTCTATCTTAGTTTTAGTTCATTCTTAGTTTTTATTTTGTTTTAGACTTACAAAATTCGATAGATCAAAAGCTAGGAAAAATACTGACATTGGGCGATGTTTTTATTTGTATGAAGAAGACATGTAGATGCCATTCTAAATAGAGAGTACCCATGATGAAGAAGACCCAAGCTATGGAGGTGCTTGAATGAGAAAAGAAGGAGAGACCTAAAGACTAAATGCAAGAAAGAAGATGGAGAAAAACGGAAACTGGAGCTGGAAAAATTGGCTTCACTCGTTCGTGTGAAATTTTCACTCGACCGAGTGAGATCACTGATTAGGGAAGTATAAAAAACCAACTTTGTATATTTATACCACTCGACTGAGTGACTATGTCACTCGACCGAGTGGATCCCTATAGCAGAAACTAAAAGATCAATGCTCTGTGAAGCCTCTCTACTCGACCGACTAATTAGTTCACTCGACCGAGTGACTAATCCACTCGACTGAGTGGGAGACTGTAGAAGAAATTTTGAAATATGTGTCATGTCCCATTTTCCTACTCGACCGAGTGATTCATCTCACTCGGTCGATTCACTCGACCCAGCTGCTATCGCAAAAGTTTTAACTTTCAGTCGTTCTGGTCCACTCGACCGAGTGACCAAGGTCACTCGACCGAATGAATTAAGGCGGCATAACCCTCTATAAAATGATTTCAAACTCGACTGAGGGTTTCACCCCCAAATCGATAGCAGCACCCCCTCCTCCTCCTAACCTCCATTGACTCAACCGAGCCATACAGCCACTCGACTGCGACACTTGCCCCGGCCACCTCTGGCCATCTAGCTCCGGACGAGTCCGACCACCCCCTCCTCTATTAACCCCTATTTTGCATCCAAACCCTTCCACTACCTCTCGTAAGCCCTAATTTAACCCCTAACCCAAATCAACCCTATTAATCTCCTTATTTTCTTGATCTACCCCGATTAATTCAAATTATAAATGATGATTTACATTTTTATGCAACCGAAAAGCTTGGGGGAGATCCTTTTCGACGATTATGGAGATATAGCTCGGGGAGCCTTCCTACACTTAGAGAATTGCTTGGGAGTCGCATCGTTCGCTCGGTACACTCGTTCCTTTTCATATTTCGAGTGATTATATTCATACGTTTTTCTTGGAGTGCACCATACTCACTGCATTATACCATGCCTCCACGGACTAAGTCTGGGGGTAGGCAGCCTGCCGCTAAGAGGAAGAAAATCGACAACCCTGTACCTTCTTCTTCTTGGACTGTGCCTCTTCCACCACATTATGATCATATCCCAACCCTGCCGGCACCTCATGCACCACCAACATAGCCATCTCCACCCATAAAGATGTATGGGATTACTTTCAGAGATGACACACACCGTGCCAGATTTGAAAGGATCTCCAAACGTCATATCATTCCTTCTAGGTTCGCTCACAATCAGCCACTATAGCGCCTAGGGATATTCAAGGGGCTACACCAACTGTATGATAACATCGGTTGTGGTGACTTTTTGTCCATGTCAGTGGACACCTATGTCTGACCGACACTTGAGGTCTTGAGTTCTATTCGTTGGACTCCTTAGGGGCTATTCCTTTATTCTCAAGGACCGTGAATATGAGATCTCCCATGACATGGTCCGAGCTTACTTTCACTGGCTCCTGGTCCTAGATCCTGACAGGTCATATGGCCCTAGTCATCACACCCCCTCCGTCTTTTCTGCTGATGCATTCTAGGAGCTGATTATAGGCATCCCACACTTTGACCCTAGTAGGAAGAAGGCCTCTTTCATAGGCCACCCCTGCCTACGCCTTGCACAGCGCCTTATGGCGACCACCATTTTAGCTAGTCCAGCGATTGGGACTATGTCCACACCTGAGATATTCATTCTATGGGCTATGACACGGGAGAGAGCTTATGATGCTGGTGGGGACGCCTTAGTCCCTGCCATATCTATTGATGTCACCAGATGGTATTTCGACCGCATTCTTTCCACGCTCACCTCCACTAAGGCGATTTGTTGTGGCAGTCTGATCACCCTTCTGCTCTTATCTTAGAAATCCAGTTTCCTGTTGACCTGCGACGTACTAAAGGGCCCACTTCTCCCTCTGACTATGTTTTGGCCCATATGCACATGATCCAAGCACACGGATAGCGCCATTGGGTCTAGCTACATGGTCCCTGCATTGCAGATTATATCGTGCTTCCAAACCCCAATCGAACCCATATATGAACAGCAGGTGCAGAGTGGATGATCCCTATGGACCTTCTCATCCCACCTGTATATGTGCTAGAGCCCAATGATGAGCAGCAAGAGCATCCCATCAAGCCTCACCCACCTGAGATCCACATAGTTCAGCCTGCCTTTGAGCCCCTTCCTAGACCCAATACATCTGTCTACACTTTTGCTCGTGATGAGGGTTCCACATCCACGTCCATCCCTAAGAGTACCACTACTGTGTCTAATGCTACCCATATCGTTTCGGAGAGTGTCGAGCCTGCTATCCCTTCCATTCCTGAGAGTGTTGATCCTTCCATTCCTTTGTCCGTATAGACCCTAGCCTCACTTGAGACACCGACATCTGGAGTAGCCATATCTTCAACTTTCATGCCCACCTCACCTGTCGATATTTCCATATCTACTGTTGCAATATTTTCTTAGAGTGTCACGGTGTCTGTCACCACATCTATTACCACGACCTCTGCACCCTCCTCCACTTCTGCCGATATTTCGATTACACCATCTGTTGCACCCACCTCAGTGAGCATTCATGTGTATCAGCCTCACCTGGAGGCTGAGCATCTTGTTGTGAGCCTCGCTCCACACACGCACCCTATAGCTGCCCTACTAGTTTTTGGAGGCCGTGTGAGTTCGGCTCGTTCACGTTCACGTCCCTATACCTCCACTTCTGACGACAGAGACTTGCACCTGCACGTAGGCAAGTCTACAGTATCTGGAATTTGAGGAGATTTCCAAGCCCTCAACCAGGTCGTTGCTTCCCAGCATATCCACATTGCCCTTGTCCTTGATTTTCAGCAGATGCTGAACCAAATTTTGCAACATCTACAGCATTAGCAGCAACCAGCTCTCCGCCACCACCACCTCCACCACAGGGAGGTGATGGCGCAGCACCTAATTAGATACTTCACTTGATGCCTGATCGCTCCCTGCGAGGGGGGTCGATGCTAATAAAACTGCAACACACAGGTCGTGCGTAGTGGCTTACGAGTCGAACACTAGGATGCGATCAATGAGTATCGGTTTTATGGGTCTTCGAATGAAAGCTACGTGATAGTCACAGAGATTAGTTGGTGAATGGTAGAAAGAGTGTAATCAAGGGGTGAAAGCTCTACGGCGTGGGGAATCCCTGCCAATTGACTAGTGTTAAGGTTAAACTAATAATCAACAGGTTGCCGGGTTCATTGGTACTCGGGAGAGGTCCTGTGACCTAATGGCATTCACCTATCCCCCACTGTCGTGATGCATGATAGGTTATTCCCTTATGTCATGTCCTACTCCCCGCTGTCGCGATGCAATGATAGCCCAACCCAACCTATACTGATGTTAGTGGTCTCCGATGCATATGTGTACGTTGGGCACATTACGCTCGACGAATATCCCCAATCTTTCTCCCGTCCACAGGGGCGTTCGGGGATTATAGTTGGAGAGCTTTTAATTGGTGTCCATTGGTATTCAGTCACACCGATTAGTATGGATCTTCGTAGGGATCAGATCCCTGGATCGATCCCGACTTTTGATCGATGGCCAATCCGATTGCCCTGAAGGAAGGGGTCAAATCTACGACGATAATAATCGTCCCAATGTACCCATAATCTCAACTAACCCAGCAATCAAATCAATTATTTGGTTCAACCCATGGCCCTAATCCAATGGGGTTCATCCCATTTCCCGAGATGAAAACTTCTCACTACCCATTGCAATAGAGGGAGTTTCTATCAATGGGTAAGCGTTCAAAGCCAAAGAGTCATATTATAGCAGCAATAGATGATAAAACAGGAAAATAAGAACAATGGAAGAAAAATTATATTAAGCAAAGATAGAGTATTACTCTAATAATCGATTAGAACAATGAAAACAACTAAATAAAGAAGTTTAGAATTCTTACATACTTGCCCAAACATCTAGAAATAACAGAAAAACAGCTAAAAGGTTGATTCCTCTCGCAGGAGGAGAAGGGGCGCTTATATACGCATGCCCAAAAGACCAAAATAGCCCCAGATCCACCCTAGCAGCTGTAGAAATAGGTCTGACATGACTGTGTTAAGAAACGATTCGGTCACGTCGTTCCGTCAAAGAGTATGTGATTGATCACTCCATATTTTACACCTTTTTTCTGCATGTTTGCATGCCGTTTTGATCGCCCATATCGTGTTTTTCACGATTATTCGACAATATTACGATGCTTTTCACTATTTCTTATTTTTGTCATATTTCAGGAAATATGGAGCGATTCGGATCGATTTTGAGATCAAGTGGTTTGCAAGCTCTAAGGAGTGTCACCCACGGCTCATTTGAGGGCCATTCAACGATGGAAGATGGGTGGAAGAAGAAGGAACTTTGTAGGAGCGACGAGGAGGAGAAACAGAGAAGATTGGCATTTACAGCATGCCACTCGGCCGAGTGGAGCACTCACTCGGCCGAGCAAGACAGCCCACTCGGCTGACCAAAACAGACACGCACAAAGAAGAGAATCAGAGTGTACTCGGCCAAGTGACGACAGCCCACTCGACCGAACAGGAAAGTTCACTCGCCCGAGTGGCACGAGAAATTCGTCCATAAAGAGGCAGAGTTACTGGAATCTGTCAGACAATCTGAGAGGCCCCACTCGGCCGAGCATGAAATGCCACTCGGCCGAGTGAATAAAGCCCCTCGGCCGAGTCACCTCCGAAGGCAGACCCTGAGACCCCCCCGACTTACTGTTTTCTTACCGGGTTTGTCACTCGGCCGAGTGACAATGTCACTCGGCCGAGTGAGCCGCTCTGCCTGCTGCGAGAGTTGCGATTTCTGGGCTGCGCAAGGGTAGTTTGGTCACGATTTTCTGGGCGATTTTGGGGGGTATTTAAACCCAGTTTTTGCCCTAGTTAGAGGAGCTTTTGGTAGCCTTTTTCAGAATTTTTCAGAACTTTTTTTGATTATTAGATTTAGACTTTTTTGGAGATTTAAAGGCTACTCTTTTTGGATTCTCATTGGATATCATTGGATCTTCATTGGTTTGTCTATTTCCTATCAAAAACTCAATTTTTATTAGCTATTTCTCTATTGCAATGAATTCTCTTGATATTATTATTGATTTTTCTGAGAATTGCATGATGAATATTGAGTAGTGACATCGTCTTAGGGCGTAGGGATGAACCCTATGGACCCTATTTCTAAATTGTGATGAATTTCTGAAATTGTTGCTAGAATTGATTAGGGTTAGATTGGGATTGATTAATTAAGGATAGCTAGGAATTCATATTGTAACGACTGGTTTTCGTGCGATTGGATTACCTATATTAAAATATATGTTTTGGTGGATTTTCTCCTCACATTTTCGATCGATTCGTCGTATTTTCTCGTTTCTTCCTTAGGATAGTCGATTTCGAAGTATGTCATTCGTGACGGGCTTCATAACGGTCGTATCTTACTATTAGATCAAGCCTAGGAGTCTTAGGAATCAATCCCGGGGCCCCGCGCTCCGTATCGGAACTTTTGGTGCTCATTAGCCGGTATAAGAAGGGGCACCGACCGACTAGATGACGATCCAGTCGGTCGGCAATCCTTCTTGGACCGACTAGTTAGCTTTCTAAATTTCTCAGGAGTTACTGTTTGCTCTTAGTCGGTCTAAGAACGTTCATCGACCGACTAGATGCTAAACTAGTCGGTCAGTATTTGTTCATGGACCGACTAACTCTAAATCCTATTTTCGTTCAGGAGTTACTGTTTGCACTTAGTCGGTCTGCGTTGGTCGACCGACCGACTAGTTGCCAAACTAGTCGGTCAGTGGTTACTCTTTGACCGACTAA